>PVIC010050014.1:0-12965 GCA_004025085.1 Thryonomys swinderianus | reverse complement strand
AAAAAAAAAAAAAAAAAAAAAAAAAAAAAAAAAGTTATTTCAAACTTTTAACTAAACATCCTTCAGGTAAAGTGAATAGCCACTTATGAACATGGGATAAATTTATAGACTTAACTGAGTTCTTGGGCATTCTGTACTTCTTGCTGATAATTTTTCCATTTCTCTCCCCGGTTTGTGGAAGGCCCTGATCATCTGGCGTGTTACAAAAGGTGGGGTGAGAGTTCAAATTGAAATTCTTGCCCAACTCAGCAGCATCATGTACAGTCCAGTATCGCAGGGTGACCCCAGCTCTCACCATAACCAACTGTAACAGTGGGGAGAACGAGACCTGGAACTTCTCCCCCCCCCAAGCAGCCGCCTGACTTCAGACGACAGATTAGATTCCCTGATGGAGGGGACAGTGTGGGACTGTGTGTGGCACAGACATATAAATCAAAGGGAACAAATGGAATCCAGAAATACAACCGCACCTGTATGTACGTCTGAATGTTGCTAAGGGTTTCCAGACACCACCAGTGGAGGAAAGGGTAACATCAGAACAACTGGAGATCCACTTAGGAAAAAATGAATCTCAATCTTAATCTTATAGCACACATGAAAACTAATCAGAAATGGATCACAGACCTAAACATAAGAACTAAACCAATAAAACTTCTGGAAGAAAATATAGGAGGAAAACAGTAATTCTCAAGGCCAGATACATGCAAAAGAGCAGTACAACTAAGGAGTTTGTAGGTAGGTGTAATGGTTTATAGAAGAGGGTCTTTTTCTTTGGGCACTATGAGAGGTTTCCATCACCTTGCTGCATGACCCTGCCCTAGAAATGGTCATATAACCACAGACTGAGTTCAGTTCTGACATATGTATCCAACACTAGTCCTCTCACGTGGGCCAACAAATGAATCTCATGCAATAGGCCATGTGGGTAAATAACTTAAATACTGAAAATAGAACTCTACTGTCACCCTTGTCAGTAAAAATGGTGACAGGCCCATATGCAGACCATATCAGTTAATTATTAAAAGTTTCCCCAAGGGGCTGGAGATTTGTGGGTTCACCTGCCTCGCAAGCGCAAGGTCCTGAGTTGATCCCTGGTAACCACATAGAATGCTGGGCGTGGTGACTCACGCCCACCAGCCATCAATACCACATACCACAGTGCTGGGCATGGTGGCTCATGCCTGTCATCCCAGCACTCGGGAGGTAGAGGCAGGATGATTGCTGAGTTCAAGGCTTGCCTGGGCTCCATAGTGAGCTGAGGGCCAGCCTGAAGTACAAAGTGAGACCCTGCCTCAAAAAAAAGTTTCCCCAAGCAGTCTCCTATGTATTAGCTGTAATCGGTAGTAAGGACACAGGGTAACAACAGTTAGGTGGGACAGTTATAGAATCTGAGACATGGAAGATACAATACGGTAGGAGTTATACGGGCTGTAGGTAACAGGTACCAGGAAAGACTTCCTATAAGAAGTGCTCACTACACTCACGGATTGCAAGCCGGACAAGTAACAGATATAAAGACCTGAAATTGATTTTATTTTTTTAAAGCACAGTGTGCATGAGAAACTAAAAGTTATTTTGCTACACCCTATGAGCCTAGCAGGAATGGAATACACTTAGATGTTAGCCTGTGGGACTTGGGAAAACCATTATGTAATTTGGAGCAAGAAAGCGGGCAGTGTGGAAGTGGCTGAGAGCCAGGATCCAGTCAGACCACCCTGGGTGTGGGTGCTGTGTGTGTCGCCTACTGACTGACTCCGTACAACCCCATAAGAAAGCTGGAAGACAAAATAGTATTTACCTCTCAAGGTCCTACGGGACTTAACTGACTTAACAGAGGCGCACCTAGTCAGCACATGTGTGCTAGCTGTCACTGGCATCAGCGCTAACATGAACCCTGCCCACAGAGGCATTCTTAGGTGGCTGAGCATTCCGCACTTTCCGTGAGCTGAAAACTCCGAAGTAGAGAATGAGTCAAAAGCCACACCAACAAGACAGAGCGGATCCTGGGCGCTGCAGGTCAGCCGCTGCTGCAGCCCAAACACCCCAGCCTTCAGCACTGGGCAGGAGAGAGTGTGCCGAGTCCTGTGGCACAGACGCTTCTCCCGCCTGGCCGGGAGTCATTTGCTTGTGAAAGAAGAAAGGCAGCCTGAGGACAGTGCTTCACACAAGGTCCTCTTCTCAATGCCCAAACCTTTCCCCAATGGGGCAGAAATGAGGAGAGAGCCAGCTCGCACCCGGCACCCACTGGAGACTGGGATCGTGGGTGCCCAGTCTGATGGAAGCCCACCAGGAAGACACACACTGCATGTTCAAGGGCTCAGCCCACTGAGCTCTGTAGCTTTGGCCTAGTACCTCAGCCTCTCCATGCCTCTGTTCCCTCACTGATAAGGCAGGCATGAACATACCTCAGAAGACTGTTCTGAGAATTAGATAAAGTGAGTTACATAAATTGCTGAGCTCACTGGCTGGCCACGCAACCCCCCCCCCATCGCCTCTCTAGTGACCTCATTAATCATATATAAGGCACACGGCTTAATAGGTTCAAGACATGGGGAAATTCTTGCACTTGTATTATGCTTTTTGTAATCAGCTATAACTTTGTTCCTTCTTGTTAAAACATCTTCCTGCTTAGTGAACTGCGCTCATGTTAAAGAGAATCTCACGGACAAAGCAATCTTGCAGCTCTGCAGGCTCCTCCAGAGCTGCTTTCTGAAGCCCAGAAGACTCCACGCTCAGGGCTCCTGCTCTGAGCCCTGCAGCTTGCTCTCCAATGAGCTACAAGTGAACGCTGTCCCTGCTACACCTAGCGCCTCTCCCGCTCGCTGGTGGATGTGCTGATGGCACCATCTCTCCTCTGTCTCCATCTCCTACTGTCAGGAAGGTGGCTTCGCAACGCATCACAGCCGGGATCAAGTCACTGCCCAAGAGAAGCACTCCGATGCCCATTTTCCCCTGCTCTTCAGCAGGAACACGAGTCTGTTCTTTAGTCCTTGGTCTATCAGCACAGCTCCTCTTCTCTCCTTTCACTCACTGTTGCCCTCAAAGCACATCGAGGCCCTTAGATACCAACAGCTTCCCAACCAACTCACCCTATTCAATGCACTGAAGCAGTGAAACTGCCTTCCTCAAGTCTCTGACGAACTGCGCACGGCAAATCAACCTCTGATTTGTGGCTCTCACTAGAAGAGGCCCAGGGTTCAGGCATCCTCCTTCATTGTTGACCATTTAAATATGCATATTATATAGGGGAGGAGACACAGGTCTGGGTTTTCTAGTCGCTGGGACAAGGTGCCGAGGACTCCAGCCCTGGGGTGCCCAGCATTTGCTGGGGTTTTCTAAAGTTGCTGTTGGGGTTCTCTAACCTTGCTGACTTTCGCAAGAAAGCAACACATGCATAAAAACAGCCAGATCAAGCAGCACCCGTCACTGTAGATGCCAACATTTAACAGGAGAATGTGCTTCTCAGAGTCTTAAGAAACAACAGAAAGTCTCAAGCATGAGCCAAACTGTTCGGCATGAAGATAAGTCGCCCCTCAGCGTGTCCCTAGCCTTCCTCTTGACTCGTAGCTCACTTGGTTTTTCACTTCTAAAATTAACCTCGGAGCTCCTCCTGCTGCCTGTCAGGGGAGCTCTGGCCAGCGCAGCCGGAGGCCATAAGCTGAGCAGCAGGTGACGCCTCTAATCTCTCCCTTCCCAAAGGCGGCCCTTCCACCTGCTCCCTGGGAAGCAGACTGGGGAGGGGACCTATCTCCCAGCTGCTCTGCTTCTCCTTGGTCCGGTGAGGCTGACTACACCGCAGGCAGTTCCAGGGGTGTCGGATGCCAGGCTCCCTCCCCCTCGGTCCTTCTCATTTTTGTTTCTTGTCCAGAGTTTGCCTGTGGGAGCATTCCAACCAGGGGTTACATAAGCTTGTAAAGATGAGTAATGGTGACCTG
Source organism: Thryonomys swinderianus (assembly GCA_004025085.1). Lineage (NCBI taxonomy): Eukaryota > Metazoa > Chordata > Mammalia > Rodentia > Thryonomyidae > Thryonomys > Thryonomys swinderianus. Next base: position 9,030 of record PVIC010050014.1, on the reverse strand, counting down.
GCTTCTCTTGACTCAGTAACAATTTCTCCATGGGGGGTTGACGATGACTCATGGGCTTGTCAAAGGGGTGCAGGAGGCACTAAGAGACTCCAGAAGCTGTCACCCGTGGGGAGAGGGTGGACCAGGGGATGGAACCGACTCTGGAGCATTATCTGAAGCTAGGGAGACACTGAGCCAGCCGGACGCTGCTGTGACTGTTCCGAAGTAGTGTCCTGGGGAGCCCGTGGGAGCCAACAGCTGCCCCTGCGGAATGCGGGCCGCGCTGCTCACGGGCACTCTGAGGAGGCTACTGTCACGCGCTCCGCGGGTGCTGCCAGGAGGACAAACTCGACTGTTGGAGTCGAGGTTTTCTTTAGCTGTGACCCAGCGCCTGACTGAGAGAAGAAAAAGCATCAGGCTGCCCATGCGGGGCTGTGGCCCAAGCCATGGAGGGTGTGTGGGGCTAGCGTGGCCACGCAGGTCCCGCACAGGGAGACGCTTGCGCTGGAGAGGTCCTGGAGCAGTTTGCTCTCTAGGACCTACGCCCCCAGGACGGTGGCTGGTCCAACGGCTCTGAGTTGACTGCACCTGCCGAGTAAAGAAAGGAAGAAAGGCAAAGAGCTAAGTGGCCGCCATCTGCTGACCTCAAGTGGAGTGGCTACAAAGGGCACCGACAAAGGAAAAAACCCTTCAAGCCAACCTCAAACTTCTGGGGGTGCACGGAGGCAGAGACCCTGGGCGGGAACTCCCGCCCAGCCAAGGGGTCGAGCAGCCTGAGAAGGAAGCCAAGGGCCACAGGAGCACTGCACGAGGAGGCTCTGCAAACAGCCCAGCCGCGGCCCAGGGCAGGACACGGGCCGGCTCTGCGCAGGCGGGAGCCAAGAGAAGGCCGGTACGATCCACCCCGAGGCCTCCCACCCAGGCATCTCTCATCTGCTACCCTGGGGCCAGGCACAGCGGCTTCATCATGTAGCTCTGTACTGCTCTCTCTGAAGAGGGCAAGGAACTGCCTCAGATCTCAAGGCAAGAAACACTACGCAGTGTAAAAGGAAAGAAAGGTGAGCAGGGAAGTGCGAAGCAAGGAAGCCACGGCTGAAAGCACCGCACAGCTGCTGGACACGGCTCACTCCGGGTCTATTATGAGGTGGAACATCGGCCACCGGCCTTCCAGGTGCACTCAGCAGACTCCTGATGAGCCTCCCTCCCTCATAATTATGGCACTGCTCCAGTCTGTGGGGCTTTTATACCCCGTCCGCTGACTACCCTTGTACTTGACCAGCCCTGGAGGTGAGATGGGAAAACGAACACGAAGATGTCTCTACCCCATCTTCACGGTTACATCTCTCTACTCCTGTCTGTACTTCATTTTCTGTGACCTTCACAGGCAACCAGGTTCTTCCTTCTGGGGCCCTCCCGGAGGTTACAGGTGGACTTCTCAGCCAGTCGTACTAACTTTCTAAGAAAGTCTTCCTCAGTGATCCTACAGTTTTGCAAGGAAAACAGCAAGCCCTTCGAGCTCTCAACTTCAGTATTCCAATGTAAACAGGAATATTAATCTCTGGAAAGAGAATTTTTGCATTTGGGGAGTTACAGGGATAAAAATGACAATATTCTGAACAACTACCTGTTGACCCAGGCTATTTGTGAGCAGTACTTCTCTTTTTCTGTAGTCAAGAAGCCAGTAAAAAGGGAACTTCGTGGAAGCCGCTGAGGACCTGTGAATGCTTAATCAGTCCTCTTGCCTTTTTCGTAACCCCTAATTTCCCTCTTAACTCCAGCAAGCAGTTCAATGGAAGTATTTTTTTTTTTTTAAACTCAGTGATCAGTGCGCACAATGGTTAGGTGCTACAGAAGGTGCTCGAATCTTGCATGGCTCTGATGAAATCAGGGTTTCCTCTGGGACAGGTTATACAACTTGACTGTAGAAATCATTTCAGCCTGTAACTTGATTGTAATCTGGGCTGTGTTTTTCCTGAGATGACACCTAAGAATGGAGGTTCTTAAGTATTTCTCTAGGATTCTGAACATCATTTAAAAGCCACATCACAGGTTAAGTGCTAGTTAGAGAAATGTACCATTTACACACGTGTGCAGCAGTGGTGTCTGCTGGGAAGACTCACATTCTAAATGTTTAGCAGAGGGAGAATGAAAACCCTACACTGTTAGAACCAGATAGGGGCAGCACAGGCAGAGGATCGGGTCTCCCTGAGAACTCTTGGATAGGATTCCTTAGATTTTTAAAAAAGGAACAAAGAAGGGACAGTGGAGCCTAATTTCCTGAGGCTATCAGAAAGGCTGGGACAAGCAGAGGCTATGCGGAGCAGTCTGGAACCCACATTAGTCCACTGTGACACCTGGCGGGGGGGGGTGGGGTGAGGATGGGCCGTTTCCGGTGGGAAGCACTATCAGCTCCAAAAGCAGGGCATTCCCTTTGCTCAGGAGCCCAAGCGGCCTCCAGGGAACCAGAACCCCACAGGGTCAAATGTCCCAGCCAAAGGAAACAGAGAGGTGAGAACCAGTCCTCAGCTGTGTCATGATGTCTATTGCTCGATGTCACCATCTCCGCACTACCATGTTTCATCAACAGACTGCAGGGAATCGATCCATGCCTGATGACGAGCTAAGCAGACCTTGGTAGTCTGTCCACGAACAGGGTTCTGGCTGGCTGTGGAATGTGGTCAGAGGCACAAGCTTTGAGTCTAGCAAAGGGACGGATATCTTCACTTGAGATCTCTTTCAACTCTAGCGAAGGAAACTGACCAGGTCTAGTTCTAGAGATGCAAAAAGACATCAGACAGTAGAAGGAAATGAAGTCCTAGTGGAAAAGAGTCATCTCAAACTCGATGTCGCCCAATGGCCAACAGAAGGTGAAGGCTTAGCTCACTCAGCCGTATGGCTGTGTAGAGATGAATCGAGAAGGTGTCATGGTTCCAGTTCAAGGCTAGGAAGAGCCTGAGCGGCCAGATGTTCCAAGACAGCAGCCTCGTATTACTAAGGTCCAGAAAGAGTACTGCTCAGCTCCACCACCGCGAAGCTGACTGGACTAAGAGCCTCTTCCACCAACTCAGAGGGACAAGTGTTGCAGGAGAAAGCAAGTCATTACGGGGCTTCTCTTCCCCTGCGTTGCAAGACCTACAACTCTATCCGGACTTTCTCATCTCAGAAATGCACCTACGCGTTTATTCATATATCCCCACGGACGCCTGTTTATATGGATAGGCACGGAAGCAAGCGCTAACGTAGTGTTTAAAGTAGTGCTGCACAGGGAGGGCTCCTTCAGCATTGGTGTCCCCTACGGCCTGGCACATGAATGAGAAGGTCAAGTTCATAAACTATGGTGCTGTAGGCTAGAGAAATATCTACTCACAACCTGCTTGTATCTCAGGGGGAGTATTCAAAAGCATCATGGCAGTGGCAGCATCAATGTCAGGATCTGGAAAAATCAACCAATAAATAACATTATTTACAACGGGGCCGGTGTGCGTGCGTGCGTGTGTATTTTCCCCTTGTGAGTTACCGTTCATGAATATGTACAAAAGAGAAAACAGAAATCCAGAAACTGCGTGAGCTCTCCTGAAGGGGACTGTCTTACCATTAGGGTTCGAGAGGAAGGAAAGGCACGTTAGAGGGAGATTTAAGGAGGATGTTACTAAGTTGTCTTTGTCAGGCGAGCGTGATTTCTTCTGCTGTGTGAATGTTGTGATTTGCACGGTATGTTCCTGATAAGCTGCTGATCTACATGTCCCCTTGGCTCTCGCCTTTGGGTGGAGAGTAGGAGAGTTGGTGACAATAGCAAGTTCAGCCACACGAGTCTTTAATGCACGGGGGACACCTCAGAGCTCCAAGAAGAGAAGCATTAAACACACCTGCATCGGGTGAGATACAAACAAGACATTCGGTCATTTCCATTTGTCAGCGGAATGCAAACTGTATTTTATGAGGTTGTGCGTGGACGTGGCGGTGGCAGAGGTAGTGAAGGGATTAAAAAAGTACTAAAAATATACAGAAAAAAATTAAAGTTCTGATACTGAGGGTACAGTACTGGCTTCCATATCTATTATTGCTTTTAATCTGGACTCGCCCTGCCAAATACCCGTCACTTTGTTGCTATAATTCTTAATAGCTTTCTGCATCCTTACCGATCCACGAGTTGACAGATGGCAGGTTATATAGAGACAGAGAAAAATATTATCCTTTTATAACTAAATTCATTTTCCTCCAAGAAACAGCAGTGCTGCTGCTATGGAAATGAAGGTCGCCATGGCAACAGTAAACAACTCCCAAGAATGGTCACTGAATAGACTGAAAAGAACATCTGCCCCAGCACAGCGTCCCAGCTGCCCTGGGGCGAAATTCGCTAATAGTGCCGCGATGCCCCGTGACAGAAGCTGCCGCCTGTGCCCTGTCCAAATAAATGAAGTGTGCAATTGAAGTCGACATCAAAATGCCTGCCCTTGCAGATTACGGCCTCTGTGTCCGCTAAGCCCAGTGACTAATGATGGGGGGAGGGGCCCGCACTTGTCAGTTTTTCTACAAATTACATACCAAAAAATTCAATTTACTACTAATGGCTCCATGGCACTTTATTTGGGGTATTATGTGAGAAAATTACTTTTTTACTGTTTAAAAAGTACATTTTTCATACTTTATATGTGCAGTTTAATTCCAAGGGAGTAATGTGATGTGGTATAAAGGCCCACAAGCGATTAATAATATAGATGATGCTGGTTTCAGAAGACAATGTCTCAAAAAAAAAAAAAAAAGTAAAGGAACTTTACTCTGCAGGCCCTTTTCTATTCTGCCTGCAGGAGGCCTGTTACTTACACTCCGTAATGGAGTAAAAGTTTATTTTAGTAAGTGCACTGTCTGAGAAACAGGTAAATTAACTTATGTGGCAACTCCCGGGGTGCGATTCCTACAACAGTCGTCCCTCCCCACTGGTATTTACATATTCTAGTCGGATGAGTAACTAAGCAGTGTGAGGCTCTCCTCCCCGCCCTTCCTGCCCCTCTCTTCCCCCTACAGGGCCCGCTGCCAGGAAGCAGCAGGGCTCGGAGTCTCATCATTATCACTGGTCGTTTTACCCACAAGCAAGCCCCTAGCTCTCCCGTCTTACTTCTCCGTTTGCGAAAGGACCTTTATCTTTCTCAGAGAGGAGCCATGCAACGCACCGTTTCTTCTCACTAAGAAAAGGTTCTTCGCCCTCTCTGATGATGCAAATGTAACAGGTGAGCTGGGATTGGACGTTTGCTGGGTTACAATGAAACACAGGGAGGAAGTCAGAAGTCCTCTCCTCTCTGATTTGCTGGCAAATAAAATTCTGTATGCGTGCACACAGAGAAGACCTCAAGAGGAAGGCTGGAGGCAAAAGACAAATGGAAGGTGCACCTCAAGGGAGAGGGCCTTCAAGGAAAAGTACCAGCAGCACCCACACAGTTTCAGGGGAGCTAGGCTTGGGGAGCTGATCCAGCACCACGAACCCCACTGGAGCCACACAGAAACACAGAGTCAGCAAGCACAGGACCGGTCCTCCATGCTTCCTTCTGACCACAGTTGTCATGCTTGATACCTTGTTAGCTAGAACTGCAGATCCTCTGAGGGAACCCGTGCGGGGCTCCTGGCATTTTGGTAAGTATAACACACTGCTCTCTCATGACCTTACGCACAACGCGTCCCTCCAGCTCCGCTCTGCGTTTCCGAGGGACCGGATCCTAAGCGGAAAATGGAAAGGGGGGCAGGGTACGGGGACACACGGCAAGCAAACTGGCAAACACAAGAACTGCCACGTGACCATGCACACTAACACCCTGCTGTGCCAGCCTTTCCCCAGAGGGTACAGTGAGTGCCAACACTTTAAATATCAACTTTATTGTGGGATAATTTACACACCACGAAGTACACTCACTTGAAATGCAAATTAAAACACTGAGATGCTGTCTTACTCCAGAAAGAACAGTTACTGTCAAGGCAACAAATGCCGGTGAGGAAAAGAACTCTCCGCTCTTGGTGGGAAGGTTAACCAGCACAACCACCTTGGAGATCAGGGTGGAGATTCCTCAGAAAGCTAAAAATAGAAATTCCCTTTGACCCAGCTATTCCTCTTCTAAGTATCTTCCCCAGAGTTAGAGTCTTCATATTACAGCGATGCATACAAACCTATGTTTATAGCAACACGATTCATAATAGCTACATCTTGGAAAAGACCTACATCTCCATGAACAGATGAACGAATGGGGGAGGAAAATGTGGTATTTATACACAGTTTACTATTCTGTCATAAAGACAAACTTAAGGCATTTGAAGGTAAATAGATGCAATTTGAAGCCATAATATTCAAGTGAAATAAATCAGAAACACAAACCTAAATATTGCATGGTTTCTCTTAATAAGAAACTCTGTCTCTGTGTATCTATAGAAGATAGGTAAATAGAAAGTAGGGAGAACTTTTTCAGATGGATAGAGGAACAAGAGATAGAGGGAGGAGAGAGAAAAGGGTTAGGTAAAGGGGATGGAAAAAAAAGAATTAAAGTGGGGAAAGGATGAAAACAGAACTTCTGCAAATGGGAAGGGGATCGAAAGCTGGAAAAAGCAGGGATGAAGAGAAGGGGAGATAAAAAAAGAGCGAAGGAATACTGTGGACATGTACCAACTCCCTACGATAAATGGAATCATTTTCTACTATAAACACATAGTAATAAAAGAAATAAAATATACTCATTTTAAGTATAGATTTTGCTGAGTTCTGACTGATTTTCTAAGTGTTACCATCACCTGAGTCAAGATGAAAAGCACAACTAAGAAATACATGCCCATCACTCTGAAATTCCCTGGCACCCCACTGCAGGCCTACCTGCCCTGCCCTGGCAGCCCCTGCTTTGCCTTCTGTTATTCATCCTCAATGTCCTGGCAAGTAGTTCATTCCTGAGTCGTATTCTATTGAATGCATGAATCACAGTTTGTTTACCTATTCACCAGTCCATTGATATTTGACTTGTTTCCAGTTCTGGATATCATAGGGGGAAAAAAAAAAAAAAGCTTCTGTGAACTGTTGAGCCAGTTTTCTGGAACACATTTTGATTTTCTTTCACTGACTGCTGATAAAAGCTATGTGTAACTTCATAGGAAATTGCTAAACAGTTCTCCAAAGATCATGTACAAACTATGAGATCTGGCTGTTCCCTATCTTTTGCCAGCATTTGAAACTGTTGATCTTCAAGTAAAATTTTAGACACCTAACCTAAACCAGGTGTGGTAGCATAATCTCAGCACTCTGGGAGGCTAAGCAGGACAGCAAAGGCTGGGTCCCACCGAACAGCTTAGTGAGATGCTGTCTCTAAATAAAAAGTTAAAGGGGTGGGGGACATGTTGCTTAGTGTGAAGGCCGAGTTCAATTCATAGTACCAACATTAAATAAACATCTAGAGGTATGTCAGTCAGGTTTTATTTTGCACTTCTCTAATGATAAATGATGTTGAAGGTCGGGGCTTTAGCTCACTGGTTCTGCCATTTGTCTTGCAAAGGCAAAGTCTCAAATTTGATCCCCCGTACCAATCATCACAATGCCAGGCGTGGTGGCTCGCACCTATAATCCCAGCACTGGGGAGGCAGAGGCAGGAGGATTGCTGTGAGTTCAAGGCTAGTCTGGGCTACATAGTGAGTTCAGGGCCAGCCTGAACTATAAAGTGAGACCCTGTCTCAAAATAAATAAACCTTAACAAACAAACAAATGATGTTGAGCTCTTTTCTTGAGCTTATTGGCCATCTGTGGGTCTTCTGGAAAAAGTCTGTTCAAATTTCTTGTCCATTCTTAAATTGGCTGTTCAACTTAATATTCAGCTACAAGATTTCTTTAAATATTTTGAACAGAATTCCACTTATATATTACAGATTTATAGATTTTTTTCTCAGTCCATGGCTTATCTATTTTCTTAATACTATATTTCAATAAATGGAGGTCTTTACTTCTTAGCAAGTCCAATTTGTTCTTTTGCAGCTCGATGCTTTTGTGTCCTAAAAAGTTGTAGTCGACCCCAAGTTTGCAAAGACTTTTTACAGAACAGCTTCTTTTTGGTTTTCATTGGTTAATGTTAACTGGGTTCAATATCCACATTTATAGGTAATGGAAACTGAGTAATCCACCAGACCTCTTTCCTCAGCCAGTACCCTAAGCACAGCCCTCCTAGATGTACAATCAATATCAGAAGGATCCTCTTTGGCTTCTGGTGTGAACACCAGGCAGCCAAGAGAAGCCTATTTATGTTTACTTCTCATGGAAAAAAAGCCTTGTAAAACTTCCTTCTCGAATGTGTCCCCCACACCCTGTCTGGGTGCAGTCTACAGAGCTGACAACCTCATTTCTTCCTCTCCAAACAGAAGAGACACTTCAGTGCTCATTCTTATGTATTATTAAAAGCTCTAAGTTTCCCCCTATTTTAACACTTGTAAAAAGTAACACATGCTCAATATTTTTGAAAAATGTACTAGGCGGACTTAATTTGAGAAATAAATGCATTCTCTACAGACCCACTCCCAGATTCATACTTTCTTGTAAATATGGCTAGAAATAAACCATTTATGTATATTGAGATACCAACGCATGTATATTTACATTCAGGCCCATGAGTCTTTTTAAAAACTAGGATTGCAGTGGCGGCCCTTTTGCTGAAGTTGGTTTGTTGTGCTATTAGTTACTCACGGTTTGAAAATACTAAGTGGGTAATTTTGAAAATAAACATTTCATGATTTTTATTACAGTATAACTTCAGTTTTGTTATTAATCTCTTACTGTGCTTAACTTCTAAGTTAAGGTTTATAATAAGTATGTATGTATATAGGAAGAGACACGGTCTGTATAGTTTGGGACTGTCTGTGGTTTCAGGCATCCACAGGAGTCTTGGGATCAACTCCCTGCAGACAGTGGGAGAGGGAAATTACTGCATCCGCGCCATATTTTCTGCCACTTAAAAAGGTTTTTCACTTAATAATGTATACTGGCAACCATTCCTATTAGTGTATGTTACCCAAGTCTTTCTAGGTGATTTTTTTTTTTTT
>PVIC010050013.1:0-12952 GCA_004025085.1 Thryonomys swinderianus | reverse complement strand
ATCTTGTGTACCCCACCCCCCGCAGCTGTACTTTCCCTCGGGGACAATTTCTTGGGTTGACTCAGGTGGGAGCCTCCCAGCCCACCCTCAAATCCCCTCTGGCCACCTACCAGTGAGATGCAGAGGAAGGTCCGTCCCTCCAGGTCCTGATTTCCGTTCCCTGACTGGACCTACCTCATCGTTCAGGATGAAATAAGCCACACTGTGCCAAGGGCTCAGCATGTAGGAAATGCACCGAGTAGACAAATGACTATTACTACAATCATCATCATCATCATCATCACCTTTGACCCCACAGTAAATGGTACGTTTCTCTTTCTGGCAGAAAACAATGGGCTGCTGTTCCTGGAGACCTCAGCTCTGGACTCCACCAACGTGGAACTGGCCTTCGAGACTGTCCTCAAAGGTTAGCGCCTGCCTTGGTCTGCCTCAGCTTCCCCCTTCCATCCCCCTGGCTTCGGAGGGCAGCAGCGGACATGGAGACACCCAGACCCACCCCAACCTGCACCCCTGCCCATGCCTCAGTCCTACCCAGGCCCCCCACTCAGCAGCCTCGCGCTTAGGGAAGGAACCAGGAGCCCGCACTCCCAGGGGCTGAGTCCTGGTTCCCTGGGCACCCAGGTAAGTAGAGGCGATCAGGTGGCCAAGCCCCGCTTCCTCCCAGCAGAGCCTCCCACCGGAAGGGGAATGCAGGTGGGGGGCGGCACGGGCTTTAAACCCTTCGGCCTGATTGCTACTCTCTGACTCTCAGAGATCTTTGCAAAGGTGTCCAAGCAGAGGCAGAACAGCACCCGGACCAATGCCATCACTCTGGGCAATGCCCAGGCTGGGCAGGACCCCAGCCCTGGAGAGAAGAGGGCCTGTTGCATCAACCTTTAACATTGGCTGTGGCCAACCCTGTCCCTGGCCTCCTGGTGCCCCACACACCCCTGCGGCAGGACCTTTCCCTTTGTTCCCCTGTTCACAGCCCCCTGGAGCCTCAGGGTCTCTGTGCCCACCGTGCCTGTCTCCGTGCCTGTCCACCCTTGCAGACCAGGACCCTCCAATAAAGCTGTTTTGTAGCAAAGCCTGGCCATGCTGCTGCCCCGTCTGTCCCTCCTCCCGTCTGTGCCTCTGGTCCACTTTCCCTCCCCGTCCCTTTCTTCTGTCTTCCCCAGCATACCCACGGCCCCCCGGGGCCAGCTGCCTCTGGAGTTCTGTGGTCTGGGGACAGTGCCAAGGGGTGGGAGGTACCACCCTTCTCTTTGCCAACCCCCAGGGCAGGTGGGGGAGGGTGGGCAGTATGGAGGGGAGGGGTATCTAGAAGGCAAGACAAAGGAAACCATCTCCAGCACCATCTGGCACCCAGGGCCTTGGTGCCAAGAACTGAGGTCACTCCAATGCCAGGAGCAAGAGGAGGAGGCTGGGGGTGGTTCAAGGAGCAAGGTGCCGGGGCGCCCTGCGTCTCTCCAGGGAGACAGGGACCGGAAGCCACCCGGGCCAGGCAGAGGAAATGGGAAGGCCCCCTTCTCTCCAGTCAGGAGCCGCGTCAGAGGCCCATCGGCTCTCGCCTCACCTTCCCCACTGCGCAGGTGGGGGGGGCAGCGGGGGGTAAAGTTGGAGATTCAGGTGGGGAGCTGGGGGGGCAGGGCGAGCCCAAGGGTGGCAGGGAGCCCTGGAGACGCCTACTTTCCACGGGTATGCTTCTCCCTACTTGGCCGCAGACGGTAAACACGCAGAGAAAGGCAGCCGTAAGTAATAATACTTTTAATAAAATTAAGTTCTTCATAGCACATTTAATACATTAACCCTCCCCCTTCTTGGTTTCTCTGCATTTTGTGCAACATCACTCGGACTTGATTATTCATGGGTCTGTTTCATTTCCCGCCTTTATTTTGCTTTTGAAATCTTCCTTGATGCGTGTGTCTTCACTAGATGCCTCAAATTAAGTCTGACCACAATCCTACTCTACTTTCTACAGTGGAGAGACCATCCCCCCTGCCCCAGGGCTGTCTCCCCCACCCACCCTACCCCACCCGCACCCTCGAGTGGGGAAGGGGACGCCCTCCCCATCCCAGACACTACCATCCCAATCTAGAGAGGGTTCTAGGACAAAAGAGCAGGGGGGACTCTTTCCCTAGGTGGGGCGAGAAGAGTAAATTCGGGAGAGGGAGCTGTACTTGGGGTCGAGGGTCAGGGAGGAGCACGGCGGTTACTGACCGGTGGCAGGTGTCTCTTGCCAAAGGGAAGGGTGGGGCTCCCAGCCTCCTGGACGGGAGGGAAGAGCCCTGTCTGATCCCTGCTGGGATTGGGAGAAGCCAAGTGCTTCAAAAGGCTTATTCCTCACATGTACAATCCAGGCGTCCCAATTTTCTGTGGGGAAGGCGAAAGCCTGAGGCCAGGAGCCGACCCTGACCTTGACCCTTTGGAACCTCACGGAGGGAAGCAGCACCGAGGCCTTAGGCCCGGGGTCTCCCATGGCCCGGGTGCCCTTCCCCCTGCCAAAACCAGCCCTTAGGCAGCTAACCTCCCAGACCGTCTCCTCTGCAGCCCAGCGGGTGGGGAGTCCTTCAAATCCAGCTTCTGACACTGTTAAAGGCGCATAATCAAGACTGCTACGCCCACTGCTGCCATGGAGGCCACAGCGCCATGGAACGCCAGACGGGAGCCGGGATGGGGGACAGAGCCCCTCTGCGCTCCCGAGCAGCCCAGCTAGGAAGGGTGTCGTCCGTGGGAAGTGCTTCTCCACCTGCTGAACTGACCTGTCAAGTGGGCCGAGGTCACCCTTCAAGGACTTTCACCGGGCCTGGGAAGGGCTGGCAAGGGAAGGTTGGAGCCAAACAGGCCCGCCCTCCGCGGGCCCCAGCGTGGAGCCTCCGGCCCAGGCCCAGCCCGCCAGGACGGTCACGGCCAGCACATCCTTCCAGACCCCGGGATGGAGCCCTCCTCCACTCCCTACAACCCCAGACTCCAAGGATTCTCAGGATCAGCCCCAGCAGACCGGAAGCTCCCCATCTCAACTCGAAACCTGCTCCAACCCTGACCCCTGTCGATGGGCGACTCAGGGTGGACTTAACCACTCCCCTCCATTCTTTCAATACTTTTATACATTCTACTGGACCCAGGGGTCCTCAATGCTACTAAACTTTAAGCTATCTGAATATTATCTACTAAGTAACTAGTAATTCTTTCTTTCTTTCTCTAGGATTATATGAAATAAATTTGAATTATTATTATTATTAGTTATTTTGTAGTATTCTTTTCTTTTAAACCCCTCGGTTTCTCTTTTTCTTCTCTCTCATTTCTTTTTTGGTTAAAAAAAAATCTATTTCTCTTAAATCTCACACCTCTCTGAGGATTCATTGGGCCTGCTAGGCCTCATTCTGGACTCCCCTCCTCACTTGCCCCTGAGACAGGGCAGGGGAAGGGGGGGCACACCCCAGGATCCTCGGTCCTTAGTCCCACAGCTTCTTCCTTTCTGGTTAATCCCTTTCTTTGTTTGGCTCTGCCAGCTCCCCGGAGGGGAGGGGAGCCCACAGAGTGAAATCCAATCTACTTGTGGGGCCCCAGAAGGGACCAGTTCCCCAGCCCCTCTCTCCGCCATCCGTCCCAGGATGCTCCCCCAAAAGCAAACGACATTCCTCCCCAAAAAAAAGGGGGAAAAAAGGAACGTAAACCCGAACATATATTAAAAACACTTTTTTAAGATTTAACTCTGAATACAAATGTATTTTTTTCTTCTTCTCTCCCTACATATATTCTAAACCTTCTAAAGTTTTTTTATTTTTTTTAAGGATCACTTTATCATAAAATAAAATATCCTTTTCATATAATAAATTACCTAATAAAAAGTCTTTTTTTTCATATTAGCCCAGGTTCTTTGCTACATTTATACGGTAATAAACGCCTTTATTAAAATAGAATATTAAATTATAAAGAACTGCTTTTTTTTTCTTTTTTGCTATTTTTGTTTCCTCTCCTCTGTGTTGGTCGCCCAGCCTGCTCCCTCTCGCGTTTCTGTCCCTGTCACTCGCTGTGTGTTCGGCCTTTGTCTCTAGGTCCGGCTCACTCTGTCCTGGTGGGATTGAACTCGCCGAGCCCCTAGTCTAACAGTCTTTTGCCTCTGTGGGTAAGAAGTGGAGAGGAGGGGGGACGGACAGACAGACGTCCTTTCTTCCCACCCCCTCCCCACGGCCCCGCGACCGACTGGGGTGCCCGTTTGGTTTGGTTTCTATTGTACAGACATCTCAGGATGGCTCAGGGCGGCGGGAAGGCGGGAAGGCGACGCAGGCCGGTTTTCTGGGCTGTGCCTCCTTCCTCTCCCTCCCTGGCTGGTGGTCAGGAGGGAGGCTGAGGAGAGGCGAGTTTATCCACAACCGGAGGAGAGAAGAGGGGTCCCCTCTGCACCTCCCTTCGTCCCTGCGCCTCTTCTCCCCCAGGAAGAACGGGGCTGGTGAACTGAGTGCTGGGGGTCACTCAGAACTGCCCCCATATGTACAAGGGTCTCTGGTGTCCCCACCTCTCCTGGCCCGGCCAGCGGAACCAACTGGAGGGTGGCAGATGGCAGCCCCGAGAGCAGGGAGGAGGCAGCAAGGGGGGCTCCGGGCCTGCCGCAATATTTGATTTCTGGAACAGGCTCTGGGCTCCCCAAAACGGCTCTGCCTGACCTGGGCCCTCTCCTCAGCCTCCGCGGGTGGGCTCCAGACTTCATGATCTGCACGCTAACTAGGATTCAATACAGGTTCTCGGGCGGGGCCGCAGCCTGGCCAGCTGGAGGGCTCTGGAGGACGGACCCTCACTGCCGCTCCCTGCCACCCAGGCCCTTTCCTGCCCCGGCTCCCTCCTCCCACAACCAGGAAAGTAGAGTTGCGCTCTAAATATAATGCCCATAGATGATCAAAGTGGGGATGTGACATTTTCCACACCCCAGAATCAGTTCCCTCTCTAATTGTCGCTGAGAATAGGGATACATTCCACTAAGACTCGGAGCTGTTTCTTTGGCGGGACAGGGGTGAGGGCCTTCCAGTGCCTGGAGAGGAACTGAAGGGGCCATTAAAATGCTTCTCCCCTTTCCCCAAAGCTGGGCAGGGAGGGAGGGCAAAGGAAAGGAGAGGGTCAAAAAGGAGCAGAGACTTCCCAGGGAGGCAGAGGCTGGAGGGAAAGGAAAAAGCAAAGGAGAAGGGAAACCTCGAAGCAAGGAAAGCTGGGAGAAGAGACTGAGGGGAAGGAGGGTTGCAGGGGCCAGAGAAGAGCAGCCCTCTCCATTCCTCTAGCCCAGCTTTGTGGGGACAGCTCAGTTCTGAGCCCTGGGTGCGGACACAGTTCTTGCCCCACTCTCCACAATACCCACGCAGACTTCTGACAAGGCCCCAGTGCCCTTCTACGACTGGAGACCGCAAGTTTTCCAAACAGGATACGAGGTGGAACACTTGAAGTGTCAGGCTGGGAGGTCGGAGCTCAGGACAGAGGGCCAGGGACTGCAGAGCACCTGCTTACAGATGGTAACTCGCCCCTTCCCGGCCCAACCCGCGAAGGAGGGGCAGAGCAACACAGGCTGGGGAGGTGGCGAGGCCGCCTGAGCGCCACCTCTCGCAAAAACCAAAGTTTCTCGTAGCTGCTTCCAGATTTAAGAGTATGTTGAGGTATCAGAGTTGTAACTCTAGTAAAATTCAGTCTGCCCCCTCCCAATCTTTCCAGGACAGGGTGACCAGAGGCTCTGACAGTGGCCCACCCTCCAGCCACCACCGCCTCCTCCCCTCCCTCCCTCCCCAGCGAGCAAATATCTCCAAGCACCTTGCCCCTCAAATCACTGATTTCCAAGACCCTGGCGGAGTGGGTCCAGGAGATGTGGGGGAAGGGACTTAGGAGAATATTCGGATGGCTTGCGTGGCTGTGATGTGGCAGACGGGACACTCCGGGTCCGTCCTCTCGCAGATGCGCACCGCGCACTCCATGCAGAACAGGTTGTGGCCGCAGGGCACGAGGGCGGCAGTCACCTCGCTCTCGAAGCACACCATGCAATCCCGCCCGCCGCCGGGGCTCCGCAGGCTGCCCCCCCCAAGTTTAGAGAAGCCCTGGAGCGGCTCTCCCGGCGGGCGCCGCGGGAGCGCAGCCAGCTCAGGCCCCGCAGAGGCGGCAGGAGAACGGTGCGCACCCGGGGGCCCGGCGCGGGCCTTGGCGGAAGAGGACGAGGACGAGGAGGAGGAGAAGAGCACCGAGGTGGGCGTGGTGTTCTCCTGGCCCGCCCACAGCGGGGGGCTGGTCTCGGCCACGCTGTAGTAAACGTCCTGCTTGCCCACGCTGTAGCCGGGAAACAGGTACCCGCTGTAGCCGAAATCCCCGCCCTGCTCGCCCAGGCGCGGGGCCTCGAAGCCGGAGTCCACGCCGCACTCGCCGATGCAGCCCAGGCTGTTCTGGCGGAAGGTGGAGAGGGGCTTGCAGCCCGGGGGGTGCACCCGCCAGGCGTCTGAGTAGCGGCTGTCGAGGGCGGCGTCGGGGCTCCCCGCCAGGAAGTCGTTCTCGTTGTTGTATTCCAGGATCTTGCCCGTGCGCACCGCGATGTGCGTCTCAATCTCCTCGCGCGCGCGCTCCACGTTCCCCGGGGCGCCCGTGATCTCGAACACCGGGTCGCGGTCCCGGCTCGGTGTGATAATGTACGTGTTGGTCTGCTGCTGGATGCGCTTGATGGTCGCGCCCTTGGGTCCTACCACCAGGCCCACCACGCGGTAGGGCACACGCACCCGGATGGTCACCTGGCCCGGCAGAGCGGGGGCCACGCCAAAAGCAGCGCCTGACTTGTTGCGGGAGGCGCGGATCATGGAGAAGTGCTCAGCTGCGGAGATGATTTCCCGCCGGGCTGTGGCCACGTCCTCCCGCCGCCCTGTCACCATGAACACGGGCTCCTCGCCCCGCACCGGCGTCTTGATGTAGGTGTTGGTCTTGGCCCTCAGTGCCTTAATCTTGCAGCCTGAGATCGGGCAGGGAAGGGGAGAGAAAGAAACTCACAGGACCAGGAGGTACGCGCTGGGTTGGTGAGCTCCCTGGCCCTTACTCTCGGAACCTTCCATGGGCCTGCGAACCCTTCCCGCGGCGCACTGTCCCACAGCATCGCCCTCCGCGAAAGGCCTCTCTGCACTGCGGGGCTCCTTCACCAGGACCTTCAAACCATCCACTTCGTCAGTCACACTCCCCATAATCGCTGGTCCTCCCAGACCAGCTGCAAACCTCAAATCTGCTCCCAAGCTCCTCCCCGGAGACTGGCTGTTCCCTCACTTTCTCTGGGTATTCACAAACTTTCAAACCACTTATTACCACGCCAAAGGTCCCGACCCTGCTCCTCGCACTCAGCACCAAGCCTACCCGTTGGGCCTCCGCACTGGGTGCCTCGGGGCACTAACCTCTAGCTCTATGAGGGCCCCCCTTCACCCAGTAGTCTGTCTTCATGGGTCCCCAAATCCTCACACGTCTGCACCAACTGTGCAGTGTGGGAGACTGGGGAGGGTCTGTCGGAGAAGCACCAAGGAAGGAGCAGGAAGATAGGGAAAATCTCGTGTGGAGGAGCGTCTCCCCACATCTGGCCTCCTCGGCCCCTAGGGCAGGATGGCTGAGCTGGGCTGGGGCTCCGTGGGGTGAGGGGCGGGACTGTCGCCCCACACTCTTGCACTGAAGGAGTGGGTTGAAGCCGGGAGGCTTGGGGGGGCAGGAAGAGAAGGAAGGAAAGCAAGACAAAGAGAAACAAAGAGGAAAAGGGTGAAGAGAAAGTGAGAGAGGCCGGGAAGGTGGGGCTGTAGACAGGAAAAGCTAGGTGCCCCAGGGGCTGACTGGACCTCCCCTCCCCCCAAACTCCCCCTCTCTGCCCCCAACTTCCCACGGAGCCTCAGAGGCTCACACCCTTCCCCAAAGCACACATGCCACACGCGTGTGAGTTCACACACACACGCACATGAGCTGTGATGCAGTGCGCCTTTATTTAAAGATACTTGGGGGTGAGCTTGGCGTATACTTCCTCGAGCCCCTTGCATGCACACTCAGGGCCTATGTTTCACTCACGCACAACCTGCACATTCCTATACACACTCACAACTCTGGCCCTGTGTACACACGGGCGCACGCACGCATCTCCAGCACAGAGTCCCTGGCCTTCCCGGCCACCACCACTCTACCTGTCCAGAACCGAGTGTCCGCTTTTCTGACTGTCCCGATCCTCCCACTGCAGGGCTGAGTGGGCTTTTTGCAAAATTCTTATCTTTCCTCTAATCCATACGGCTTCTCTAGTCCAAGCAGACTGGGATGAGGGGTGAGGGTAGTCGGGGCAAGAGCACATCTTTTAAAAAAAACCTCAGGGAGGAGAATTTGCTCCACCCCTTCATCGGCAGGGCAGTGGGGAAGTCCTACCTGTTGTCAGGCCCACATCCTTGGTGCTTTAATCTCGGTAAAGGATTATTCAATTTGTGAGGCTCAGGATTAGGAAACAGCACGGTCCCTTCTCCTGCCACTGCTGCTCACATGCCAGCTAATGGGCACCTGGGTTCTGGTGCTAAGTTCTGGGTCCAGAAACTTAAGCGAGGACTAGGTCTTTTTAAGGGCTTGGGTCTGGGGTGCAGAGGACACCCCAGGACGTGACTAGGGAGAAGGCCGCAGCCTGGAGGCACAGGGCGGGGGTGGGCCTCTTTCTGGGGTCTGCAACCCTAGAACAGCATCTTCTGAAAAGGAGACCCATTGGGTGTCACCTTCCTAAAGGTCAAACAGAGCAGCAGGAGGTCGCACAGGAAGGAGGACTTCCAAGCACTCAAGGAGAGAGGGGAGGTGCGGCTTCAGCCAAGCGGAGAAATGCCCCTACTTTTATGAGGGGCAGGCCCATTTGATGCAGAGGAAGATGAGCAAAGAATGACTCCACGCGATTCTAGGGCCTCCGAAAGCCACCCCTGCACCCACAAAAATATACTAGGGTCCCCACCCAATTCCAGGCTCTGGATCCCCAGCGCCTGATAACAGGAGGAAATCCAACTTTCTAAATCAGAAACCTCAAGAGATGAGTGCCCCTGGGGAGGAGGGTCACGCGGGGGAGTGGCCTCTTCCCCTCCTCCATCCGCTCTGCCTTCTAAATCCCTCCAGCCCCCAGAGTCCCTGAGGGGGAGGTGAGATGCGGACTAGGGCCCCCGTCCACCTCCGCTCGTCCTCCACCGGGAGCCCGGCCTCCTCCCTCACTCCAGGCCGGAATGCAGTGCCTCTATTGTTCCCCACTGTGGGACAGCTCCTCCCCCCGCTCCACCCCCACCCCCCACTCCCTGCCCAGCCCCTGTGCAATTTCCAAATCCCGCCCCCACTTTGGGAAACTGGCAGAGGGAAGGGTCCCCAAGATCCCGTCTGCTTAGTTTGGACCCTTACCAAGCAACAACACCCCCACTCGGGGACGGAGACGGAGACGCGGAGTTGAGGAGGGTGTGGTGTCAGACACTAGACTGGATTAATTCTACACACCCCCATCCCAACGTACCGGGACAGACACCTTCCACCCAATTTCCGGGTCTAGGCTTCTTACCCCCAGCATGCCCCCTTCCGCCCAGTCCCACTCCCTCACTCGGAGACCCCTCTCCAGGCCTCTGGCCCCAGGCCGTGGGCAGCCCAGAACAAAAGCCAGAGAGGGAGGAGAGGTCCACGCAGGACTACCACTTCCTTGGAGACACCCTCCCAAACCTCAGACGTGAGCCTTCAACTTCAGTGTGTGGGTGACCACCGACCCCGTCCACTAGCGGCCCTGCCACCGTTCCCCGGGCCGAGACCCTCCCCTGAGCCACACCCCCTTCCATTCCTACACTCAGCCCAACAAAGAGATAGGTACTCAGGCTGGCTTCCCGGGCCGGGTCTCCCCCAAAGTCTGTAACTCCTGGTGGCTGGGGGCCCTTCGCGTGCCCCTCCCCTATCGATAGGCAGATGCCGGAGTAGGGGCTTCTGAGGAACTCTGGGCACATTCCGTCAGTTTTTCCAGCCAGAAGTGGACACCCCCTCCGGACAGCCTCCCTGGATTGAGACTGATCCTCCTCCCTGTCCCTCTCCCACTCCGAGGACATTTCTTTGTCTAAGGGCTGAGCCCTCGGGAGGAAGAGTCTGGAGAACGGTCCCGACTAGGGGTAACAAGGAACTTTGTGGACTTGGAAATCGGGGTAGGGGGCGGGTCCCCCTTTGTGGGAAAGAGACAGATCCAGAGGCGGGCTGGGAGGGAAGAGAGAACTTTCCGCGCCGGGGACCGGTGCCCCCCACTCCTGCCCCCTGCGTGGTCCGGCGCCCGCTTACCTTGCCTCCCCACGATCTCGGCCACGTGCTCGGAGGTGGGCACAGGGACACACTCCGTGGTGTTGCTGCTGCCCTTCAGGCGCAGCTCGGCCTCTTTGTAGAGAGCGCAGAGCTTGGCGTCGCTCGCCCCTTTGGGGGCCGTGGGGGGCTGGGGCGTCTGCGCCGCG
Source organism: Thryonomys swinderianus (assembly GCA_004025085.1). Taxonomy (NCBI): domain Eukaryota; kingdom Metazoa; phylum Chordata; class Mammalia; order Rodentia; family Thryonomyidae; genus Thryonomys; species Thryonomys swinderianus. Next base: position 2,513 of record PVIC010050013.1, on the reverse strand, counting down.
GGGGCCGCTGTCGGGGCGGCCGGGGGCGCCGCGGGCGGCGGCGGCGGGGCCGGCTGCGGGGGGGCGGCCGGCTGCGCGGGGGCGCCGCCCCCCCCACCTCCCCCGTCCTCGCCCGCCGTGGGGGCGGGGGGCTCCCCCAAACCCAGGAGGCAGAGTTGATCGAGAGCCAGCTGAAGGGCGCGCTCGTCTTCCAGCAGCCCTCGGTCCTTAGCGCTTCCCCCGAAACATCCTAGCTCTCCAAAGCCCCCATTTCTTTCCATTATTCCAGATACCACTAGACTAGGCATGGCGAAACAAAAGCTGGGGGAGAGAGAGAGAGGGAGCGAGAGAGGTGGTGGAAGGGAAAAGAGAGAGGAGGGGAGGGGAGAGGAGAGGAGGGGGTGTGTGGGGAGGGGGAACAAAGAACTGGGGAGGGGGGAAGAAAGCGAGATAGAAAGATAGACCCTCCCCCAAGCCCCCCTCCCCAAACACCCTGTAACCCGACTCCCCTCGCCCCAGCCCCCGCGGTGGGGGTGGGGGGAAAGAGAAGCGAAACCCAGAAAGCAGATCTGCTCTCCGCTCCGGGGTGACGGGGGGCGGGGGGCTGCGGGATCTCGGCCCCCACCCGCCCGCCTCGGGCCCGGGAGTCTCTAGCTTCCGCCGTCCAGACGCCCCCCTCAGGCTCCCGCAGCGAGCCCCAGTCAAGGAGCGGCGCTCGGAGGCCCCCAGCGGAGCCCAGCCCCTTCCAGCGCTCAAACTCTTTTGTTTTAAATGAACTGGATGGAGCAGCATGGAGCGGGCGGGAGGGGGCGCGCCGGGCGCCCGGGGCATGCCGGGAGTTGTAGTTCCCGCCGCCGGCGCGGGACGGGCGTCGAGCCCGAGAGCAGCTGCGCCCCGCAGTCTCCACCCGCGCTCTGAGGCCGCGCGGGGACCGAAGGGACGTCGGGCTCGGCTGGTTAAGGCGCGGGAGCGCGGCGGGGGGCCGTGTGCGGAGCCGCGCCGGAGTGCAGGGCTGCTGCGGCCGCTTCCGGAGGCCAGCTCCCCGCGTCCCCGCGTCCCGAACCTCTTTCTTGTGGTAATGAGGACCGGGCGGCGGCGGCTGGAGCCGCGGCGTCCTCCCTCCCTCCCACCCTCCGCGCCTGCGGTGGCGCTGGGCTCCGGCGCGGACTACCTCCTCCGCGGAGTAGACAAAGCCCGCGGCCGCGGTGGGGCCGGGCCGCGGTGGTGCCGGGTGATGGGGTCCCTCGCCGAGGAGCACGCTGTGGCCATCGCGTCCCCTCCCGGGTCCCGCTGTCGGAGACCCTCGAGACGCCTCCGGGGAGGTGAGTCGGTTCGCCTCCTTGTGAGCGGCGAGGGTCCGGGAGGGGTGTGAGGGGACGAGGAGGAGGTGAAAGGTGGAGGACCGCAGGGCCGGAGGTGGGAAGGCGGAAGGGTCTAAAGGTTTGGGGTGAGGGCCAGGAACTTCGGCCGCGACCCAAGGAGGGAGAGCCCGCGCCGGGGATCCCGGCTTCCTGCACGCTTGGGCCACGAGCACAGTCTGGAGTCCCCCCCCGGGAAGGGTCATCCCTCCGCATCCCTCACCGGCCCGCGTCGGACACCCATCCGCCCCTTGGAAATTTTGTGCGAGTGCAGATACGTTTTTAAGGCCTGACTCTTTTGGAGGGAGTTTCAGAAAGTTGGCGGGGGATGCAGTCTTTTCTTTGCCGGCCCGTATCTTCAACAGTTTCCCCCACGCTTTTGTACCTGGGTTTCTCTAGCACCTTGAGGGGTTCTGGGCAGATTTTAAGGTGCACTTTACAAAAGTTTCGTGGAATGGCTGGGTGAGCCACGGATGAAGGTGTCCTCCCCCCCCCCACCCCCCAAGCGTGGGCAAGGGACAATCTGACCGAGTTCGAGGCAGGGAGTGACCTCAGGGACCTGGCACTGGAAGCCCTGAGGACTGAGCTTTTCAGCCCAGGCTCCTAAACTGACTTTTGGAAAGAGAGAATTTGGGTAGCAATGGGAAGGAGAGGGTCATAAGGGCCACCAGATTCCCCCTGGGCACCCAACCTCAATTCAGAGCCTCTGGAGGAGGTTCTAAGCCACCCTGTGTCACTCACTTGAAGTCACTTCTAGGTCAGTTTGCTGAGATAAGGTGATCCCAGACGAACGACAGATAATTCCAGAAATAAGTCCTGTTAAGCACTGGAATCAGGCAGCCCCTCGCCCCCCCCCCCATGCACACACAGTCACACTCATGGCAGAGAGGTTGGCACACCGTAGGGCTCTTCCTCTTCTTGCAGGCGGGGAAGAGCCTTGGGCTGAGGAACCCTTAAATCCCGGGGTTGGGATAGTGCCTCCTGGATTGGAAATGTAACACAAGATTAACCTCAGATTTTTTTTTTTTTTTTTGAGACAGGGTCTCGCTTTGTAGTTCAGGCTGGCTCTGAGTTCACTATGTAGTCCAGGCAAGCCTTGAACTCAGGAATCCTCCTGCCTCTGCCTCCCAAGTGCTGGGATTACAGGCGTGAGCTACCACGCCCAGCTTTTTTTTT
>PVIC010050012.1:0-12957 GCA_004025085.1 Thryonomys swinderianus | reverse complement strand
GACCCTGGTTCAAAAAAAAAAAAAAAAAATTGGGGGGCTGGGGATTTAGCTCAGTGGTTCCAGCATCTGCCTGGCAAGCACAAGGTCCCAAGTTTGATGCCACATATCACAGTGCTGGGTGTGGTAGCTCATGCCTGTAATCCCAGCACTTGAAACGCAGAGACAGGAGGACTGCTGTGAGTTTAAGACTTGCCTGGGCTACATAGTGAGGTCGGAGCTATCCTGAACTATAAAGCGAGACCCTGTCTCCAAAAAAAGTTTTGATATTTGTCTTGCTGGTTTTTTAAAAAATTCATCAATGTATGTATATCTATCTCTATCTCTGTCTATATTTCTGCTTGTGTGTGCTTATGTGTATATGCATGCATGTGAACATGTGTGTGCACAGTAGTGGTGATCAAACCCAGGGCCCCTCGCTGAACTATATCCCATCCCCTGCCTGTCCCCCAGTTGCCCATGCTGGGATGGAACTTGGTCATTGTCTTAACTACTTTTCTTATTGCTGAGACAAAATACCTGACATTCTAAAAGTTAAAAGAAGAGATGTTTACTTTGGCCTACAGTTCATAGAGGTTTAGTCCCTTGCTGGCTGCCCCCAAGAGAGGGTGGTGTCACAGAGAAGAAACAGTTCATGGCAAGACAGGGTAGAGAGGCAAAAAAGCAGCAAGAAGCAAGCAATGAGCAGCAAGCAGCAGCAACAACACCCTGCCTTTGCATTTTTTTTTAAGAAGTCCTCTTTTATTTATTTGTTTGTTTGTTCACTTATTTAAGTTTGCCTTCGCATTTTTGCCAGGCTGTCCCTTGGGCATTGTCACCCACAACCTGATGTGACACCCTTAATTCCAGCGTCACACAATCCCAGTGTCACATACTGTAGTTGCAGCCACCTCCAAAAAGCCCCATTCTTAACTATATGAAGCTCTGGGGAAACATCTAGGTACAAGTCATAACAATGATCCTCCTTTCTCACCCTCCCAAGTAGCTTGATTTATAGGTATACACCATCATACCTAGTTTGTGGTGTGTGTGTGTGTATTTAAAACAATATTTTAAAATATTTTTTCTTCCTACTTAGCAAAATAATATGAGATTCTTCTCACACTAATGTTTTCTATGGCATGAGTTTTATTTTATTTTTTTGGTACCAAGGATTGAACTCAGGACCTTGCATTTGCCAGGCAGGCGTGATGCCACTGAGCTACATCCCTCAGCCTGGCCAGAGTTTTAAAAGCCACGTAATACTCTCCTGCATGAGTAAGAATGTACAGCACTTTCAGTATGCGCTGTCAACAGAGTTCCTCACACAAACTTGTAACAGCAACATGATTACTATATACATTGAAAGAAACCAAGGATCAAAAGGCTAAGTACCTCCCGAACGTTCTTCAGCTAAGGAAGTGCTTGTTAAACCTTACACTGGGACTTCTTGACATCAAACCCTGTGCTCTGGGCCCCAAGAGGCTCTTAGAAAATCCTTTTTAAAGGCTGTAGTGACAACTTCCAGGGAGAAGCATATGCCTGCTCTCATCCAGAGTGCCGTGGTAGCTACTTGGGGGTCATCGGCCCCCCGCAAAGAAGTGGGGGTCCTGAGCACTGAAGTGTGCACATCCCCTGAAACCAGCCTTGGGTCCCGAGTGGGCTGTGGTCCAGGAGGGTTGTTTAAATGTGGCCCTTTAGAGGAGGTACAGAATAAAAAGGCTAATTAAATTTCACCCATCCAATTTGAAGAAAATCCAAAAATTGTTTTTTCCCTCTGTTAACCAGCCAAAGGGAAATAAACATCCCCTACATTGCCAGTGAAGGGACAAATTGCCCCATGGAGCGCAGTTTGGCGACAGCTGACGACATGATAATAGCACGTAGTCTCTGACCTAGTGATTTCCTGTTCTAGGAGCTTAACTCATAATGCAACGTGAGATGTATCTAAGGTTATTTGTCTAGTGTTTGTAGTAGAGACTGAAAAGAGCCCAGATTAGACATCCACTAATGGGACTGGGTAATATGGAACAGGCTGTGTTACTTGAGTAGTGTACATCAGTATAGCACATAAACTTCATATTTCATTGGGTTAATACAACAGAACCTTCTCTCCTGCCTAATAACATTGACAAGGTTTTCCCAAATGAGAGATAACGTCGTGATCCAGGCTTTTATATTTTAGGGCTCTCCCCCATTTCACTGAGGAATCCAGATTTTCTGTGTATGTTAAGCCAACAAAACGGGAAACAGTACAAAAGAGTTTCTACGGACCGGATCTGGGAGGGGATGGAGTGTCTTTGCTCGCATTCTGTTGGCTAGAACTCCATCGCAGGCCCACATCTAACTGCTGGGAAATCATCTAGCTGTGACGAGCAGCCAGCTGTCCACCCAAGGTGAAGTCAGATGGAGCCGTAAGACAGAATAAGGACGTTCTATCTGTGCTAATATTGTTACACAAAATGTTAGACAAACAACCACTTGAAAAAAAGAGAAAGTGGAAATAAGGACTAAAAGGTATAACAGATACTGGGAAATGGGAAAAAAAAAATGTTCCGATGGGAAGAGGGCCAAGAGAAGCAGGAGGGGAAAAGGAAGGAATAAGAAAAAAAGTGAACATAGAAAAAAATGGAAACGAAGCTTTTGTACATTGGGAGGGAGGGGTGTAAGAGGGGATGGGTTAAAATAAAATTTATTTTTAAAAAAGACAGAGAAACTGAGTGTGGTGGTACATGCCTGTAATCCCAGCACTCAGGAGACAGAGGCAGGAGGATTGCCATGAGTTTGAGGCCAGCCTGGACTACAAAGTGAGACCCTAAAAAAAAGCGAGACAGAAAAAAAAAGAGGGAGAGAGTATATATTCATGCTTATTTGTATGTACACAAGGAGTCTTTGCTGGAATGCATAAGAAACAATTATCTCTTGGGGGGAGGAGGAAGTAGCCACTATGTGGAAATGAAGCTGAGTAGGTGGCAGACTTTTCTATATACTTCTGATTTTCCTAGTATATTTTCACTAACTTAAAAAAAGAAAACCTGAAGAGGCCCTCTACCCAGATCCTGACCTTGAGGTGACTTTGCGAAGGGTATGATTTAGTTACAAAGCCTTGGGATAGAAACTGGGGACAGTAGAGCGAGGCTTCTGAGCAGAGACTGAGCCACAGAGCTTAGAAAGATTTCCAAGGCCCATAGCAGGTGGCTGCTGTGGCTTTTTATATAACCATCCCTGAAGGCTGTGAGGATAACCAGAAATAGGTACTTGCGGATCAGTTAGAATGAACAGACTTTCTCTTCTTCTGGGCTTTCAGTAAAAATCAGGACAGATACACAAAGGGAGGTAGAACCTTAGTTGGAGTCTGCACAAGCAGCCCTTGGTCCAGAGCAGAGCAGAGCGGAAGGGTGGTAGGACTGCCCCCTCCAAGCCTCCGCATGGTCCTTGTCACATCTCCTGGGTCCAGTGCATGAGGCGAGGAATCTGGAGTGTGGAGGCTCCGTCTCATCCTGGCATGGTTCTGCACTGACACACCAGTGTGGGTCTGACAGCTTCTGTCTTCCAGTCATACATATCTGAGTGTCTACCTTAAGCCAGCTATGGAAGAAAAGGTGGAAAACGTGGTTCTCAGAATTCCTGCCCACAGAAGGATGTTTATACCAAGGATTATCTTGTCTGTTCTCTGCTAAGCAAGAGGTTCTTTTTTTCCCCCCTTGTGCTGTGGCTCAAAGCTAGAGCCTCAGGCAGCCGGGCAAATGCTTCACATCTGAGCTACAACCCAGAAGCCTGAAGAGTGGTTTTTATGAACTCCCTACTCATGCCCTCGTCCCATTCCCTCACTCATTCCTCTTCTTGCCCCTGAGAGAGTCCCTGGAAAACCTTCCTGAGTTTCTGACGTAACTAACTCTCCGCTTTCCTCAGGGCAGCATCGACACGAGCCGCGTGGCTGTGATAGGACATTCATTTGGAGGGGCCACAGCTATCCTGGCTTTGGCCAAAGAGGCCCAGTTTCGGTGAGTTTCATGGTGATGTGACAGCTCTTAGCTCCACACAGCATTCACTCACCCAGCAACGATTTATCACACAGCTGCTATGTCCTAGACACTCTTTAAGGGGCTGGGAAATCAATGGTAAAGTCAGAAAAAAAGATCTAGCTGGGCATGGTAGCACACATCTGTAATCCTAGCTACTCAAGAGGCTGAGGCAGGAGGATCACAAGTTCAAGACTCATCTGGGCCACTTAGTGAGACCCTGTCTCAAAATAAAATTTTAAAAGGTTGAGGCTACGGTTCAGTGCTCCTAGGATACGGTTCCCCTTTACCAGGAATGGAAAGAAAGGGAAAGAGGGAAGAAAGAAGGAAAGAAACATTTGATGTCATGGAATTACGTTATTTGGGAGGAAATAAACTAGTAGAGAAGTTAACAGATAGTAAAGTCCCCAGGACCTAAGTGCAGTGAGGAAAATAGAAGGAATGGAGTCAAGGTGTTTTTTAGAATTTCCAGGACTTAGTGATGTGTGAGGTTAAAGAAAAGGGGAAATTGGGCCGGGGTTGTAGCTCAGTGGTGTAGCATCTGCCTGGAAAGACAAAGACCTGAGTTCATTTTCCCGAACCAGAAAGAAGACAAAGGACAAACCAAGGTTCTCCACTTGTATGTCTTATCACTGAGTGAACTGTGAAGGTTTCTTACGGATTCAGAGCTGACTATGGGTGGGAGGGGAGTGCTAAATCTTAGGGCCACAGTTTTGCCACAGGTGACACAGTTTTGCCTTGGGCGCAAGGAGGGCCTTCCTGACCTCCCTGCCGCAGGGACGCGGGGCTCACACGGCACCTTGCGCAGTCAGGACGGTAAGCTGCACTGTTCCGCTCGCTCATCAGTCCGCCTCCTCTGCTGGCGCAGGCGCTCCGTGTGAGCCGGCACTCTGAGCTTCCTCCGCATCAGAGCACATTGCAGGCTTTCTGAGGTGCCCTTCCCTATCACACGAGTCTGCCCTGGGAGATCAGGTCCGGGAAGAGAAGTGATTCTTGTCTCAGGGAGTGTCAACCCTAAAGGGATCTGTGGTAACAGGTAAAGGTGACTCTATCCCAGAATTGTAAATGAAGGGTATGGGCCCTGGTGCCCCCCTCCCTGCTTTCTGGGACTTTAGAGCCCCACCCCTCCCCCACCACTCTTAAGTGTCCTTGCCTGAGTTGCTGTGTGGGGACTCCAGCTCTCCTGTCCTGTTGCAGGTGCGCTGTGGCCCTGGATGCTTGGATGTTCCCCCTGGAATGGGACTTTTACCCGAAGGCCCGGGGCCCTGTGTTCTTTATCAATGCTGAGAAATTCCAGACAGTGGAGAGTGTCAACTTGATGAAGAAGATATGTGCCCAGCATGAGCAGTCCAGGATCATAACTGTCCTGTGAGTGAGCCCTGCAGTCCTGATCCCAGGGTCCTCTCCCTTTTCCACTCAACTGCAGCTCCCTTGATTCTTTCTTCTGGATCATCCGGAGCTTTCTATCCATTAATCAGCTATATGAATACTTCCTGAGTTGCAGTGTTAAGTCCTTCAGAATTTCATATCTGCCCTTCTTTCCACTTAAGTCCACCTACAGTGATTTTCTTTGGGAGTTTATACGGGTGTATGACAGGACTTAGCTGGTACTTCCTGGGACTGTGAGTTGGCAAGGAAGGGATGTAGATCTGGATGTGTTCCAGAGGAGTCCAGCCTCTCTGGGAATCTAATTGAGTCTTTTGAAGAGTGTGATTTGCCAGATGGCTTTTAGAACTTTCATGAAAATCTAAATTCACACGTATTACTCTAGCATATATTTTCTCCCATAAACCATTTATGTTCTGGCCAAGAGACTGCATTCTCCTCACTGTCATCACCAGCATTATTGGTTGATTTTCTCTTAGATCCATTTTCCACAGAGCAAACAGATTTGTAGTGACTCTGGGACCCTTGACTGCAGGAGGTGGAGTGGAGCTACAGAGGCAGGGCTACTGCTGCTCTGTACCTGAGCCCATCAGGGATTCCAGGTCACAGGAACCTGTGAACTTCTGGAATCACTGAGGTGGTCCAAAGCGGAAGCCAAACCCCTGAACATGAGTCTCTGATAGTCAGTGTTTTCTGCCCCTGACTTCTGGCTTGGCTCAGCCTCTCCTGGGCCAGCTGCTCCCCTTCATTCTGATTTCATGGCATTGGAGAACCCAGGCCCGCTGAAAGGTTGGCACAGGCCAGTCAGATTTGAGAGCCCCACCCCTACCCCCCACCCTGACTGTCCTTGCCTGAGTTGCTGTGTTGCGACTTCAGCTCTCCTGTCCTGTTGCAGGTGCACTGTGGCCCTGGATGGTTGGATGTTCCCTCTGGAATAGGACTTACACCCGAAGGCTAAAAGTGACCTACAGGGGAGGGGGAACAGTACGAATGAGGTTCACCACCAGGGCCCAGCTACTGGCCACATATATTTCACTGTCTTTTTCTTTTCAGGGTTGTAGGTTGAACACAGAGCCTGGTGTTGTTAGGCAAGTGCTCTCCCACCGAGCTACCCCCATCATAGCAATGTGTTATTTCTTCTTTTTTTTTTTTTTTTTTTGAGACAGGGTCTCACTTTGTAGTTCAGGCTGGCCCTGAGCTCACTATGGTGCCCAGGCAATCTGCCACGAACTCAGCAATCCTCCTGTCTCTGCCTCCCGAGTGCTGGGATTACAAGCGTGAGCCACCACGCCTGGCACTGTGGTATGCCGTGCTGATTGTTGGTGGGCAGGAGTCTCCATGCCCAGCATTCTATGTGGTTACCGGGTTCGAACTCAGGACCTTGCACTTGTGAGGCAGGTGCCAGAACCACTGAGCTAACCCTCCGGCCCAATGTATTATTTCTTAAACTGAGTGCTGAATACTCAAGTATTCACTGTTCTATATATACTTCTGTGTGCCTTAAATAATGCATTTTTAAAAATTAGTTTTTCTGGGTGGTATCAAATAGATGGGTTTTGTTTTTTGTTTGTTTTGGTTTGTTCGGCAGGGTGGCGGTGTCCCTCTGTGTAGGCTGCCTTGAATTCAAGTGATCCTCCTGCCTCAACCACCCATGCCCTGGGATTATAGGCTTGTGTCACCACACCCAGCAGCATGATATCACAGAGTATAGCATCTAAATTTTCCATCTCTCGCTGGGCTTAGTGGCTCACACCTGTAATCCCAGCACTCAGGAGACAGAGGCAGGAGGATTGCTGTGAGTTCGAGGCTTCTGGGCTACATAGTGAACTCAGGGTCAGCCTGAACTACAAAGCGAGACTCTACCTCACAAAAAAAAAAAAAAGAAAGAAAAAGAAAGGCAGGTGCTAGAGACCTGCCTTCTCCATCTCTCTTCCAGCTCCATTATGTTCAGCCTTTCCCAGCACTGTCAGGCATTGTGGTCTAGGGCTTGAGGCAACTTTGAGGCTGTGCACACCTGCTTTAAATCCTAGCTCTGTCTCTGTGCTCATGACCCCGAGCAGACTGCTTTCCTCCTCTGATTAGGTTGGTGTGAAAATTACATGTGACAGGGCCCGGGGTGTAGTTCAGGGGCACTGCCCCTGTCCCGAAAGCACAAGGTCCTGAGTTTGATCTCTGATACCAGAAAAAATAAAAGGAAAATTACAGGTGATAATGTGTGAAAAGCACCTTGCACGCAGTAGGTGGGTATATGTGTGTCTAACCTCCCAGACCTCAATCAGTTGTTTTTCTTTTCCTCTAGTGGCTCTATTCATCGGAGTCAAACTGACTTTGCTTTTGCAACTGGCAACTTGCTTGGTAAATTCTTATCTGCTCAAACCCGTGGGAGTTTGGATCCGTACCAAGGTCAGGAGATCATGGTGCAAGCCATGTTGGCTTTCCTGCAGAAACACCTAGGTAAGGAGTAACCTGGGGCCTTGGGGCAGATGTGGGATCCCTTGAGTTTCTCTGCAGCACACTGGTCTATCCTGATTGGCTGGAGCCTGAGTCAACATTGTTACTGCTGGGACTCATGCTTGGGCCTTGACTTAGTCCATTTTCTGTTGGTCTAACTGAAATGCCTGTAACTGGGTACTTGTAGAGAAAAGAGGTTTATTTAGCTCACAGTCGTGGAGATCAAAGAGCACAGCACTAGTTCCACCTCTGGTTACTCAGATCAGAGGCTTTGGTCCTCCTCTCTCCTCATTCACCTCTCATCCAGCCCCTCTGAAAATCCCACTGGCTCTAACTTCAAAACACACCTGGACTCTAATCCCCGTCTCACCCCACAGCTACCATCCCATCCAAATTGTCTCGCCAGATTACTGCAGTAGTTTCCTAATGGGCTTCAGCTTGCCCCTGTTCCCCAGCAGTCTTCTCGTACAGCAGTCAGAGTGAGTCTTTCAGGAAGCAAGTGGATCTTGTCACTCCTCTGCTCAGAGTCCTGAGTGGCTGCCCGTTATTCTGAGAGTTAACCCTGCTGGGCCCTTGTCACATAGCTGCCTGGTTCCCCCTACCCCCACCACTTGCCCTACTTCATGCAGCACAGAGGCCCTCAGTGCTCCAGGCCTATACCTGCCTCAGGGCCTTTGCGTCACTGCTCCCTCTCTCTGGAGCACTCCTCCCAGATGTTCTGCTAACTCCCACCTCCTCCAAGTCTTTGCTGAAATCTCAGTTTCTCAGCGAGGCCTCTCCTGACCACCTTGTGAAACAGTCTACCTTCTCCTCTTTTCCTAGTCACCACTATTGCTTCCCTTATACATACTTTTTTGTTGTATTACACCTGTAATCCCAGCACTCGGGAGGCAGAGGCAGGAGGATTGCTGTGAGTTAAAGGCTAGCCTGGGCTACATAGTGAGTTCAGAGCCAGCCTAAACTATAAAGTGAGACCCTGTCTCAAAAAACAAAGAAAATGTCTCTATGTTGCTCAGGCTGACCTTGAACTCTGAGGTCAAGTGATCCTCCTGCCTCAGCCTCCCAAGTAACCACACTGCATCTGGCTTGAATTAGTGAATATATAGCATTGTATGTTGCAGACCTGTCCCTTCCAGGTTCTTGGCAGTGCACTGGGGATCCAAAGATGAGTAAGACTGGCCCCTGCCTCTGTGCCAGTTTCCATTTAAATTATTCACCTGCTAGTTGTACGCCGTCCCTCGGCCTGGGGCTCGGCCCCCTTAGGACTCTTTCTGCCCACAGTCTCCGACTCTCTTGAGTCATGGCTGGTGTTAGGCTGCTTTGTGACTGCTGCCCTACTGCTTTGCCCTAGGTTTGTCCTGGCCTTACTTACTGTTCGTGGCTGTGGACAGGGAACGTCTTCCTGCTTATAAACATTCCTGAGCCTGGGAGTAGCCTTTGTTTTTCTGTCTTTCAGAGCTGCCATTAAATTCTGTCTGTACCATTTACCAGCTGTCATGACCTTGGGCAAATCGGGTCACTTCCTTCAGCTTCATTTTCCTTGACTATAAAGTAGGGCAAAGCACTTAGCCTGTGGGGATGTTGTGAAAATTATGTGAGTACACATAAGGCATTTGGTACAGTCTCTAGACTCGCCAATGAATGAATTCTGCTTCATGGAGTGTTGTCCTCTGGTATTACATCAAGTTGCCATGGGTTATGTAAGTTGTTTCCAAAGGCAGTGCCAGCACCATGAAAACCACCATAACCCATCTTCCTTGTATCCCGCAGTGCTTCCCTCACAAGGACAAGCCACTGAATCAGTGATAGCAACTCTTGGACCTAATCTTAAAACAATCTGCCTGACCATCTTTTTTTGTCCCCATTCAGACCTGCAGGAGGACTATGACCAGTGGAACAGCTTCATTGAGGGCATCGGGCCATCGCTTACACCAGGTGCCCCGCACTATCTGTCCAGCCTATAGGCACAACTGCCCATTGCAGAACATCACATGAGCTGAGTTCCCATTTGGGGGCTTCCCAGGAGCACCCATACCTTATCGGGAAGTGGTCAGCATGATGACCGTTTTGTTCAGATTGAGAGGATGTAATCACACCGCTGATTGGATAACTGGGTACTTTAATCTTGGGCTTGATGTTAAACTCACATTGAGACTGATCACTGACTGCCTGGCAAACTGACTCCCTGGAGGCTGTGCCCTGAGGATGTGGGGATATGGGGGGCAAGCAGTGGGATGGGGGCTGGAAGTGCCCAGGCTCCAAGCTGGGCCTGAGAAACCTGGAATGAAGACAAGCTGGTGAGCCTGCCTGGCCTACTCCCTCACCAAGGGCCAGGCTGGCGTCTTTAGCGGAGGTGAGAACAGAGTAAAAATCTTCAGGCCCTTCTCCTGGCCTGGCACTCTGTTTCTTCCCACCCCTCAGCCTTCTTCCTCACAGGGCTACTTGCTAAGTGTGAGGACTTTGGTAACTGTGTAGGATACGGGCCATCATCACATTTGCCATGTATGTTCAGGTCTTCCCATTGCAAGAAGCACAGCTTTGGGCACTTAGCACTGATTGACACGAGCCCACAGGGGCCAGCACTATTAGTCTCATAACACAGAGATACACACGCAGGCCCAAAGATACTGAGGTGCCTCAGAAGCTCTGGGTGTCCTTGGGGTTTGGCCAAAAGTATTTCCTGACAGGAAGCAACGGAACTGGGTGAAATGACCAGGTAGAATGACGTGCTCAGTAGCCATTCACGCAGGCCCTTGCCACAGAGGGAGGTGGTTTGGTCACTGCGGACTCAGGGCCCCTCCCGGAGAGGCCTGAGATCAGCTTGCTCTTGCTTCCTACCTAGATGCCACGAACCTCCAACTTAGGCAAAACCGGGTGCTTTCATCATCTGTTCTTTTGTTCTCAGGGATTCACCCCAAGTTTAAGTCAGGATACCAAATTCTGTTCCATTTATAATTTAAATGATACTGATGCTCATGTTTGCCTGATGATATGCTAGAATATTTTCTCTATTTAATCTACATTAGAGCAAGATGGAGAACCATCTGGAAGTGACTTTTCCTTCCGTCTTTCTTTGTTCACTAACCACTCTGTGAAAAGCATCTTTAAAAGGAAACGAAGCCTCCCTAGAGATGTAGCTCAGAGCTGGGTGGAAACGGCCACCAGAGACTCACGAGACTTCTCACCTTGGTCCAAGGAAAGGAACTTTTGAAGAGCAAAGAACAGAGGAGAAGTGTGCTTCTGTGTGGCAGTTCAGGGTCAGGGCCCTCAGACCGAGCAGGACAATCACAGGGTCAGGATGGCATCATTGCAACCTAGGGTTCTGGATTTCGATAGTTGGTTCCACCAGTGCCACCTGGGGAAGTTGAACAAAGGATATTCTTTTTCCAATCTCAATTTCCTACATTTCTAAAATGAGGATCAACCTTATGAATACTGGAGAGGATTAAGTGAGCGAGTATAAAACCTATGGATCACTACAATATAAGTTTTCCACTTTCCAGATATAGGACGGTTTTCTAAGTTATTATTTTCTGGATGAGTTGCTCTCTGGTCTAGGAAAATGACCCATATGATTTTCATCCTTCAAAATCTATTAGAACTTAATTGTTGCCCACTATGAGGTTGATTTTGTAAATGTTCCATGTACACTTTATAAATCTGTCTACTCTGAAGTCCTTGGCTTGCCTTATTCCTCAACAACACACCATAGATTTCCTATGCCAAGAGCACATTCATGGGGATAAGATCCCCAACGTGGGGCCAGGGACCCTCAGATCTTGGGATCAGACCTAGGCCATCTCTATCCCGGAAGAGCAAACGCAAAAGGCTAGTTCTACAGCACTATATGCCAGACCCAGTTTCTGCCTTAGACCCATAGCTAATGCAGGTAGATTTGCTAAAGCCTCCAAAGAGAAAGGAGTGGTTCAGGTTTGGAAACCAGACCCCTCTCCATCCAGCTCATGTTCTGGTGATAACTCATTTATCCAACAATATAATGACATTTTTTGCTGTTGTTTTTCTGAAACAGGGTCTCGCTTTGTAGTTCAGGCTGGCGCTGAACTCACTATGCAGGCAAATATAGCCTCAAACTCATAGCAGTCCTCCTGCCTCTGCCTACCAAGTGCTGGGATTAAAGGCATGCACCACCATGTGTGGCTAATATATTGACTTTTGAATGGTAGTCTACTTAAAAGATACCACATACCTTTTTTTTGTTTGTTTGAGAGAGGGTCTCACTCTGTAGTTCAGGCTGGCCCTGAGCTCACTATGTAGCCCAGGCGAGCCTCGAACTCAGCAATCCTCCTGTCTCTGCCTCCCAAGTGCTGGGATGACTGGCGTGAGCCACCACGCCCAGCATTGTGGTATGTCCTATTGATTGCTGGGATTATTGTGGTATGATATTATTGTGGGGTTGAACTCAGGACCTTGCACTTTTGAGGCAGATGCCAAAACCACTGAGCTAAATCCCTGGCCTGATACCACATGCTTTTTAAAGTGAGCAGACCTCATTCAGTTTTTTAGGGTGTATCAGTCAAGTTAGATGATTCTGTGTAACAAGGAACCCTCAAAAGCAACAAAAGTGTGTATTTGTCCTCCCGCTTGTCCTCTGTGGGGCCCCTAAAGGGGCTCTTAACCATGTTTATTCACTCTGGGACCTGCGCTGGTGGAGCTGCCCCTTAGAAAACATTGCCAGTCACCATGGCAGCATGGAAATAAATCACAATGGCATGATTTAGATCTAAAATAGCCTCCCAAAGCATCCTTTGCTTGGATGATGGTTGGATCATGGATACTATATTCATCACTGCTGAGTTCAATAACTAAATATGCTCTTAGTCAGAAGAACTGGTCAGAAAAGGTGGGTCGCTGGGGCGTTACGTGGAAGGCTGTATTCTTTCCCTGCTCTTTTCTGTCTGCCTCCTGATCACAGCAGGAGCAGCCCCCCCACCTCTGCCAGGCCCTCCCAGCATGCCTTTCTGCTCTGGAGCCAGGTGACCACTGCCTGAACCCACTGATCCTATGAGCCGAAACAATCCTCTCCTTTAAACTGCGGGTGTCGTCAGGGATTTTTGTCCCAGCAACAGAAAGGCTGAGTGATCCACATGGCGAGACGTCCACC
>PVIC010050011.1:0-12900 GCA_004025085.1 Thryonomys swinderianus | reverse complement strand
CACTGTTGGTGGGATTGCAGACTTGTGCAACCATTGTGGAGATCTGTGTGGAGATTTCTCGGAAAACTAGGACTACAGGTCCCATTTGACCCTGCTATACCCCTGCTGGGAATATACCCAAAAGAATTTAAAAACTCACATTGGAAAGACAGATGTACACCCTTGTTCATAGCAGCTCAGTTCGTGATAGCTCAATCTTGGATACAACCCAAATGTCCATCAACTGGAGAGTGGATAAATAAGATGTGGTTTTTTTACAAAATGGAGTATTACTCTGCCATAAAGAATGACAAGATTGATCCATTTAGGTGCAAATGGAGACATCTGGAGGATATACTAATAAGTGAAATCAATAGGTCACAGATAGACAATTCCCGGATCTTCTCTCTGGCATGAACATCTGTAGATGCAAATGAGTTCTAGAAAGTAGGACAGCTTTTATAGAGTGGAATATTTCTATAGGAAACTTGGTGTGGGAATTTGATGAGGGGAAGGAATAAATATGATACAGAAAGAAAATAAAAGAGCATGTATAAAGGGGTAGGAGGGGGGAGTGCATAGGGATATGGGTAAAAATGAGAATTAACTTGTGGCATATACTGGTACAAATTTCCCAATGTTATATGTGATTTTGAGATGTATATAAATTGTACCAATAAATAATTAAATTTAAAAAATTACCAATAAAGAAAAGCCCTGGTCCTGATGACTTCACTGCTGAATTCTACAACCTTTCATAGAAGAGTTAATCCCAGTATTCCTCAATCTTTTTAATGAAATTGAAAGGGAAACGGTACTCCCCAAATCATTCCTTGAAGCAACTATTACCTGGATTCCAAAGGCAGAGAAAGATCCCACCAAAAAAAGAAAACTACAGGCCAATCTCTCTAATGAACATTGATGCAAAATTCCTCAGTAAAATACTGGCAAACAGAATTCAGAGTTACCAAGGAAATCCTACACTCTGATCAAGTTGGATTTATCCCAGGGATTCAAAGCTGGTTTAACATACATAAATCAATCATTGTAACACACTGTATCAACAGACTCAAAGACAAAAACCATATGATTATATCAATAGATGTAGAAAAAGCATTTGACAAAATCCAACACCCATTTACGGTCAAAACCCTGCACAGAATTGGCATAGATGGACTTTTTCTCAATCTGATATAAGCTATTTATGAGAAACCAACAGTCAGCATCATACGTAATAGACAAAAACTGGAACCTTTTCCACTAAGATCAGGAATGCCACAAGCATGTGTGCTGTCACCACTCTTATTCAATATAGTACTGGAAACATTAGCCATAGCAATCAGGCAAGACAAAGATATAAAAGGAATAATGATAGGAAAGGAAGAAGTTAAACTGTCATTATTTGCTGATGATATGATACTCTATCTAGAGGATCCTAAAAACTCAACCAAAGGACTCCTAGATTTAGTTACCAAATTTAGTAGGGTTGCTGGATACAAGGTCAATGCTCATAAATCAATAATCTTTGTTTACACAAACAACAGACTCACAGAAAGAGAAATTGTGGAATCAATCCCTTTCACAATTGCACCCAGAAAAATGAAATATCTAGGAATCAATCAAACAAAGGAGGTGAAAGGCCTCTACTCTGAAAACTATAGGATTCTAAAAATGAGATAGAAAAGGATATCAGAAAGTGGAAAGACATCCCTTGTTCCTGGCCAGGGAGAACCAACATCATCAAAATGGTATACTCCCACAACTACTATACAGGTTCAATGCAATTCTAATTGAAATTCCAATGGTATACTTCACAGAGCTAGAGAAAATAATACAAAAATTCATCTGGAACCACAAGAGACCTACAATAGCAAAAACCATTCTAAGCAACATGTCATGGCAGGAGGTATTACAATCCCCAACTTAAAACTCTACTATAAAGCCACTGTGATTAAAAAAAAAACTGTATGTTACTGGCAAAATCACAGACCTGAGGACCAGTGAAATAGATAAGAAGATCCAGACACAACCCCGGATACACTAAGCCACCTTATTTTTGACAAAGGAGCCAAACATCCCCAACAGAGGAAATGCAGCCTCTTTAATAGATGGTGCTGGAAAAACTGGGTTTTAACCTGCCAAAAATGAAAGCCAAGCTATCTCTTTCACCATGCACAAAACTAAATTCACAATGGATACAAGACTTAAGCATTAAAACAGAAACAATAAACCTGCTAGAAAACAGATTAGGTAAAACTCTTGGAGACATTGGCTTAGGCAGAGACTTAAACAAATCAGTCTCCCCATGTTTAAAGACCAAATTCAAAAATGGGCATCTGAAATGGATGGATACTTCTCAGAGGCAGCACTCAAAGCAGCCAAGAAGCATATGAAGAAATTTTCAATATTGCTGGTCATTCGAGAGATGCAAATGAAAACAACACTGAGATTCCATCTCACTCCACAAAGAATGGCCACTATTACAAAATCAACCAACAATAAATGCTGGTGTGGCTGTGGGGAGAAAAGAACACTTCTGCACTGCTGGTGGGATTGCAGACTTGTGCAACCATTGTGGAGATCTGTGTGGAGATTCCTCAGAAAACTAGAGGTCCCATTCCACCCTGCTATCCCCCTGCTAGGAATATACCCAGAGGAATTTAAAAAATCACAGTGGAAAGACAGATGTACAGCATTGTTCATAGCAGCTCAGTTCATGATAGCCCAATCTTGGAAACAACCCAAATGCCCATCAATGGAGACTGAATTAAGAAGATGTGTTTTTGTTTTAATTGAATATTACTCTGCCATAAAGAATGACACAATTCATTCATTTATGTTCAATTGGAGACACCTAGAGGACACACTAATAAGTGAAATCAGTAGAACACAGATATGCAAATACCAGATCTTTTCTTTGATATAAGCATCTGTAGAGGTAAAGGAGCTCTAGAATCTATGACAGTTTTTGTAGAATGGGAAATATCCAAAAGGAATTTGGTGTGGGAATGTAATGAGAGGAAAGAATAAATGTGATTCGGAAAAAATTAAAAGAGCATGTATATAGGGGGTGTGAAGGGTGTGGGTGGGCAGGGATGTGGGTAAAAATGAGAATTGACCTGTGTCATATATTGGTACAAATTCCCCACTGTTGTATGTGATTGTGAGCTGTGTATATAATGTAGCAATAAAGTTTACTGAATAAAATATCTCTATTAGGACTAGGATTGAAAAAATATACATATACATATATATTAAGATATATCTTATGAGATATAACCTATATATATATTATACATTACATATATATATACAATATATTACATATTATATGTATATGTAATATATATATTATATGTTCATATTCAGAAGCTTGCTGAGTAGTTTCATAGTAAGCATCACTAGAAAATAGTAACTTACATATGGAAAGACACCTAAAAGGAATGTTTATAAGTTAAATAATTCACTGGTAGTTAAAACATAGAAGGATAATTTACCATTTTCTTCAATATTTTTCACCTAAAAACATTTTAGAAGTTTTAGTAATATGGAAATTTCAGTTTCAAATTAATAGAAATGTAAAAATTAGAGATAGAACTTTTAACATATTGCTCAGAAGTTTACATTTTCAAAGACCTGTATGTTTAATTGTGGAAAAATTCAAAACAGAATTTATTTATAAATATAAATTTTCAGATATAAATTTCAAGTTCTTGAGAAGAAGAAATTCTTCCAAAAAGTGCAATATGTAAATCTTCAAACATAGTTCATAAGATCTGCAAAATTTAGATAATTTATATCCAAGGACAAATTCCTTTTATTTTCTTGAAAGTGATCAGTAAAATAACAGAAAGAACTCAAGGAGGATTTCATAATTCAGAACCAAAGTGTATAATTTCTCTCAAGTATAGACAAAATTTATTTTATTTTGTCTTGTTTTGTTTTAGTTTTTTGAGACAGGGTCTCATTTTGTAGTTCAGGCTAGCTCTGAACTTACTATGTAGCCCAGGCTGGCCTCGAATTCACAGCCATCCTCCTGGCTCTGCTTCCTGAGTGCTGGGGCTACATGTGTAAACCATCATGCCTGGATAAACATAAAAAAAACTTGGATAAGGATGAGTATACATGGAAATAGTTTGAACTGGATGTATTTTGAAATAAGTATTTACAAGTAAATGATTTAAAATATTCATTTGCAGCAAAAAGCTGTTGCACAGTCAATTTTAATTAGAGAATTATCACATTATTCTTTAATTTATCCAAAAATCATTTAAAATATCAAAATACAGAGGCAGGGGTTCCTTCTGTCAAGGAGAGGATATAGGTAGATACTTGAAAAATTCAATACCATTATGTCCTGTCTTAAGAACACATGTAGCTTTCTGTCACATAAAAGGAAATAGAGGTTAGAATTGTAGTTCAGAACACTTCAACAAGAAATAGATTCCTAAAATGTATTATACAGAATCTTTCCTAAAGCCTAGAGAGATTATTTTCCTTTTATAAACTATTATAAATCATTCCCAAGGAATACAAATATACCCCAATCCGCTTATTCATATGGTTAAGAAAATAATTATATAAAATATTTTCAAAACATTTTCAAATGTAGATTGCAAGTTACAGATACTTCTTTTATTTTATAGAGGAACAATCCTGAATATGTTGAAATATACATGAGATGACTGAGCCTTAGTTATTTGTATTCATCTCTTTGAATTTATATTTCTTTCCTTAAAAATAATCTAGTTGAAGATATGACTAGAATTTTTCAACATATCATGGTAAAAGTTCAAATCCCATTACAATTCACTAAGATTCAGAGTCTCAGTTTCACCATTTACTAGCTTTCAGTCACTGTCAAGTCACTATCAAGTTCAGTGTCATCTGTGCAAAAGAGAATGTATCTAGCTTTTAAGGTTAGTATAATTATTCTACATAAAACCCTAGGTATATAGGAAGTGTTGATACAATGGAAGGAATAATTTTAACTTTAGCTATTTCTTGCCTCTTGTCATCCATTCTCAATGCCTTCTGAAACTAGTTTCTGGTACCAGATGTGAAAATATTGCAGTTATTTACAAATTTCTGAAATTTCAACTGTCTTCAAAAATGCAATTCTTCTGAGAAAAGAATTTCTATTGTAAAACAGAACATAAAATCAAGATTTCAATAAATGGTAGCTATAATCTTTAAGTTGTAGAGTTTCCAATGCAAACACAAATGGATTATATTTTTAAAAATTCAGCCAGTGAAGCACTCCCTTCGGTGAGTCGGCAGAGCCACTGGGATATGTCTACACTGACTGAAACACAGCCCAGCTGCTGTGCAGAGTCACATCACTCTCTTTCAAGTAAACGGATTCATTGTCATAATCCAGTCTTTCCACTTGAAAGCAGATATTAAACATGCAGATGTGCACATGTTCAAACCTGCATGGTTCAAAAGAGTGAAAAGGTGGCAGCAATTTATATATTGATTGAAGGATGAATAGATAAATAGGAAAAAATGTCATCCGGCCTTATAAAGGAAGGGAATTCTCTGATTCATGCAAGATCAGTAATTATTGAGGATGTAATGTTGGACAAAATAAGCCAGTCAACAAAGGACATATATAACTTCACTTATAAAATGTATAGCAAATTAAAATTCATGAGGTAAGAAGTAGAATGGAGCTTGTCAAAGTCTTGGAGGAAGGGAAAAAAGGAATTATTTATACCCTGAAATTCTATATCAACCGTATTGGTCAGTGTTGGGTGAACTACGTGACACCATAATTTAAACAAGACTTTTACTTGATCTGGGTCATGATTAATGGGATCCAAAGGAGAACTGTCATGGCAGAAATAGCTAGAGGGTGAAGGTCACTTGTTCTCTGACAGAGCAGGGAATCAACTCACAAAAGGAAGGACCAGTGACCAGATACTGTAGGCAAAGTCCTACCCAGACACTGCCAGAATTGTGATTTTTAATCTCTTTGAATTCTGAAGCCAATCTGTTTGACTAGCCTGACACATTTCATCCTTTGTCTACTTAATAAAAACATGTGTCTTTCACATGGTCGTATTTCTGGCCAGCATGATAAAATTCTCCTGCTGACAAGCAAAAATTCAATACTTCACTTTTCAAAGTTTCAAAAGTTCTAGTATTGCTCAAATGTCCAAGTCTCTAATTTCCTCTGAGATTCTAGGGGAACTTAAGCACTTAAAAACTCAGAAAGGAAGTTATATATTTGGGATATACAATGGTACATGGAAAACATTCCCATTCCAAAAAGTCTTCTGATAGAAAAGAACTGGACTAAAACAAGACCAAAACCAAGCAGGGCAAATATTAAGTCACGGAGCTCTGTGTCTAGCATCTAGGACACAGTTCTGAAATGTGCATTCATTGGGTATGAGACCCCAATCCTATGGCCTCACTACCTGCACCCTACACAGGTTTTTTTATTGGTTTGATTCTGCTCACTCCCTGAGGCTCTCTTCAGCAGCCATTTCCCATTCCTGGAATTTCCAGCTTCCCAGGGTCTCTGCAGATTCTTCAGTTGAATTCCCTTATCTTCACCCATCTCTCTCAATGACATAGTTCCTGGTCTTCCAGACCTTTTTTTTTGAAATACAAGTGAAATACTCAACAACTCTTATAAAATGGGACCAGCAAAGCCAGCATCACATACACAAGGCCAAACTTGAGCACCAGATCCAGCAATTGTCTTTGAGAGTGCAGCTGTTGAGATCTCTAAAGTGTGGTTGAGTGAGCATGGTGAAATGAATCTTGGGAACCAACTGCCTAGGTGGCCCTTCAGCTGGGGTCCCACATGTTCTCTTCTCAGATGCAGGGTTTATATTTCTCTATACTGGAGCCTGAAATGTGTAAAATCTTATTCATTCTTGAGATTCTCTCAAGGTGTTTTTCTTTTTGCTCTTGTTCAAAGTGTTTGGTATTGATTTAGTCCTACCACAGTCCTTTTGGTCCCACACATGACTAATTAACAAACAAACTGTAAGCTCCCACATACTTCTTCTCTGCTTTTTCCTCATCATTCTTATTATACATTTGGCTAAAAGCCTATTGAAATCTCATGAGCATGGTTTTTACTGTCCTCAGTCCTCTCAGCATTCTGGACCAGAAATGACCATCAAGCTCTTCTTATAACAATCTAGGACTTCTCTGGACAGCACTTACAAACCTCTTCAAAATGTATTTTAAACCAGTTACAATGGCTTCACAACAACCTGGTCAGGTAGTCCTACAAATGACCCCACTTAGTGATGCCAATTTTCTGCATCAAGCTGGCTCTCTTATCACTGAAACAAACTGCCTGATACTCACCTCATCTAGGACACAAGGTTTATGAGTTACCATGTCCAGACAGTCAATGTTTTACTTATTCCCAACCAGACACCTGCTAAAAATCTTGGTAAAGCATGGTAAAAATCTTAGTGTGGAATACTGCCAACCTAATCATGACCAGAAGCCAACCAAAATAACTGAACCCAAGAGCAAGAACCCAGGGACCAGATATGACAGTCAAGCCTTCCCTCCATGACCCACCCACATCTACCCAAAAGTGTGCTTGGTTGGCTGTCTCTCATGCCAGTCAAACTGATAAACCAGGTCATCTGTCACACTCCTAAAATAAAAATATTCATTAATGGGAAAATGGAAGAAGTTTTGGAGATGAATAATGACAATAACCATATAACAATATGAATATTTGGTGATGCTCAGAATTGGAAGAATTTTTGTTTTGTTTATTCTGATGCAATTCCTTAAAGTGTGAAAAACTGAAGCAAACCCAAAACAGGCACAATTACAAACACAAACTACATGTCCAAACTGTCTCAAATAAAATAGAGTCAAATTTAAGCAATTGTACTTTTTTAAATGAGTGCAAATATTCTCATATATAGAAAGAATAGAAAGCTCTTCCTTAGACAGTGGAAGAATTCTACAAAAGTAAGGCTTTGTGGTCTGGGGATTTAGCTCAGTGGTGCCACACCTGGCTCACAAGGTAAAGGAAAAAGAATTACTTCAGATCCATGCAATATTTCAATTTTATAATACTTATTACTGACTATGCTTAACAAAGCTTGACATAAAAATGTAGTTTCTTAAATCAGTGAAAATGTCCAAGATAACCAATCCTTTGGTCTATAAATTTGATTTAAATTTAAAAAAGATACAGCTATCATTTTCTTTCCTGTACATCTATGTAAACTACTTCCATATGGGCCAAATGAAAGGCTGTTAATCTTTCTTTTATCTTATGACTTAAAAATACAGACCTTTTTACCACTTTTATTATTCTTTAGAGATAGAAGCACTTTGGGCACAGGACATTAACCAAAGATTCTCAGTTGCTATGTTTTATAGACTATGGTAAAAATAAAGAAAGAAAGAAAGAAAGAACACCAGTGCCTAAAGAAACCAGAATTCGATAAGAAAAGGAAGCAAACTCATTTAGGAGCCAGTGTAATTCCTGTCTACTAAATCGAACACAGAATAAAAGACCATGCAATGTGGATTTCTAGGTTGATCACAATTCTTTGCAGGTTTGGTTTAGGAATAGAGAAAGCTTCTGTGTCCCAAAGCTGCCAACATGGACAATACAACCAAAGGATGATATAAATTGCCATGATTAATCAGCACTTCAGTTCCTGTTAAGAAATGTGCTGAAAACAAACACAAATACCCTAATGAAGTCACGTGTTTTGATCAAGTAACGTACAAGCCTAATAACAGTTCAGATACTATGTTTCTATGTATGAAAGCATTTTTAGAAAATACTCTATCAATATGAACATTTTCATGTTTTTTTCTCCCTGAATTTCTATCCTGAGGATACCAACTCTTCCGTAACAAAACTGTGAAAAGGCACCAAGCTCTTAAACAAAGCAGCATTATTATACAACCATGCCTCTATTGTGAAACAGGAATCATGTGCATCTCTAGTTTCAGAATACCACCAAGAAACACCAGCTAAAACTATGAAAAACATGAACCTAATGAAAGCAAAACAAAATGAAGGCATCTGAGAGAGAAGCAATCCCCACTTTGTCTAATCTACATAATGTGTCTTATGTGGCACTTACACCTTAGTATGAAGATAGGATTTAATTTAATTTTAAATTCTGGGTACAGTTCCTCAAACACTAGACTGTTTTTTTCAATTTTGGAAATATTACAATAACCTGAGCAGCTTTATTCACTGAAAGGAACCAAAGCTTTGATGAACTTTTAACAATTTTTGCTTTGTAGCAGAGGTTTGTTTCAAAGGGTCATGCCAGGCTGCAACTGCTGTCTAAGGCATTCTGCAAATGGATGGGAAAAAATAGGAATCAGAGTAAGAATTTATCCTAAAAAGACAAAACCAGTAAAAAAAAAAAATCTGTCTGTCCATCAGGAGACTTTATTTTCATCTCAATTCTCTCATCTCTTCAAGGAATGGCTTGTATAGATACAAGGTCCATTGTTCAAATGTATCTATCTGGCCAAATTTTTCACAACCTGGGTTTTAGAATGATTTCCTCACCTACCTCTTCTTCGTGAACTTTTGTTCTAATCTAAAGTGTCAGCAGTGATTTGCCCTTTCAGAGAGGTACTGAGTTAGGAAGACAGGACATGAAAGTACTGCAAAGAGACCAGAAGTTGCTATCCTAAATCACACTATGCTTCTTATCCCCTAATCCCACATCCTCATAAATTGGCATGAACAGGGAAAACTCACCAATAACATCAAACTGATTTTACTTAAAATACCTAGTCATATTTAAATCCAGTTTTTAATTATTGTTAGTTATTATTCATTGCCAGATAATTCTAAAGTGCAGCAACTCTTAGCAAGTTTGAATGGTAAAAAAAAAAAAAAGGGGAAGGGAGATATAAAGAAAACATATTTTGTTTCCTCCTAACTAACTCAACTCACCATAAGTAAATAGCTATGACACCCTGGGAAAAATTAACTTCTGGATAAAAGATTTTACTGGAAGATTCAGTAAATTTATTTAGATTCTCAGTAAATTTATTATTAAGTAAATTTATTTAGATTCTCTAAAAAATCTTTCAGAATCATTGATTAAAATTTTGGTGTCTTTTCTGTTACACATCCTAATTAATCCATACCCCAAAGTAAAGCAAGGTTAACAGTGAAGAGATAGAAAGAGAAATGAATATTTCTCTTTAAAAGGTATAGTGCATTTATTTAATGATTTATTAAATTAAAAGGTGTAAAATACCACTTGAGGTTTATTTATGGATTTTACCTTTTAATTTATTTGTCACATAAAACAAACAGTATTTGTGTCTTCTCCATGGAGATGTATGTCCTCATTAAAACCATTTTTTAGTTGGTTTCTGTTTGTCAACTCATGATTAACCACACTAATGAAGAGAAATAACAGCAGAGCAAATTCAGTGTGGAGAAATTCAAAGCAATTTATTTTGGGCATCAATGTGTCTTCTTTTTTTCTGGAGGAAAATTATTATAACCAAAATGGTTTTACTGAAATATTTGAAATCATTAAAGTTTTACAGTGCTTACTATTGTAGTCGACCCCTCAAGCATTAAAACAACATAACTAATAAAAATTAAATCATATTAAGCATTGTTACAGCTATACTAGAAATGAAATTATAAATAAATTTATTTATAGGAATCAAAACATTTTGCTCATTTCTTATGTGATTGATCTACACTTACACAAGCTGTTTAATCTGAGCCCAAAATAAAAGAAAAACATCCTGATTTAATTTTTCTATTTTTATATAATATTCTCTTTTCTTTATGAGGCATATGTATGCAATCAAAATATAAGATCTGATTATCTAAAAATAGTATTTTAGCACATAGAAGTAAAGCTAATAGCTCTATCTCTAATTCTTGTTCAAGTAAATATTGATTTTATTTTTCAAGGATAATCTTTGAGAGATTATACATGTATGCCTATATGGAAATCCCCAATGTTATGTGTGATTTTGAGATGTATATAAATTGTACCAATAAAGAATTTAAAAAAGGGCCGGAGGGTTAGCTCAGTGGTTCTGGCGCCTGCCTCGCAAGCGCAAGGTCCTGAGTTCGATCCCCAGTACACATATAATGCTGGGCGTGGAGACACGCCCACCAACAATCAACACCACATACCACAATGCCGGACGTGGTGGTGGCTCACGCCTGTAATCCCAGCACTCGGGAGGCAGAGACAGGAGGATTGCTGAGTTCGCGGCGGCTTGCCTGGGCACCATAGTGAGCTCAGGGCCAGCCTGAACTACAATGTGAGACCCTGTCTCAAAAAGCAAAAAAAAAAAAAAAAAAAAAAAAAAAAAAAAAAAAAAAAAAAAAAAAAAAAAAAAAAAAGAATTTAAAAAATTGTATCTGAAAGAAAAAATGCACATATGAAAACATCACTTGGATCCATCCTACTAAGGTACATAATTAACATGTGGTATATGTGATATGTATTTAGTAAGGCTCTTTTTTAGTATTAGCAAGAGTTTTAGTAGAATGTTATAGAAGTAGTTAGGAAGTGAACTTCAGGTTTCAGGTCGTATAAACCAAAATCTTGTCTTGCCATTTGGTAGGAGAATCACAGAGGCAAAAACTCAACCTTCTTGATACCTCAGTTTCCTCATCTACCTTGTAAAACTAAATAAATAAATATGTCTATCCATAGATAGGTAGATGGATGATAGATAGATGATAGAAAGAAAGAATAAAATAGTGTATTAAATTCAACATACTTTTGAACACACAGAAAGTATACAGCATCTTTATCATAACTAAATGCGCTGAGTATGCCAAATTTAACTGTTAACATTTGTTTCATACATGACTCTTGAGTTGAAGGTCTATGAGTCATTATAAAAATGCATAAATACAACTCAGTTTGTATGTTATTGTTTTTCCCATTCCCTGCCTTTTACTGTAGTGGTGTGTCTTATTTGTAACACAAGTCAAGATTATTTTTTTTTAGTTCTTTGTATATTCAAAAAATATGGAATATATTAAAAGCATGCAGTTGATAAGAAAGTGATTTTAAAGGGATGACTAGATTTGAATCACTATTTCTGATTCCTGATTAATATGAACATAGAAGAAAGTCAATGTCTATGTCTATGCAATTAGGTTCTTTCTTATAGAGCCTTCCTTTTGTGACATCTTTCCCAGATATTAACCAAAAAAAAAGTGTAGAAAGAGCCATAATTGTAATCACCTTTCAGTAGTATAGTTCTATCAGTCTATCATTTCCTTAAATATTTAAAAAGATGACTGTTTGTGAATTGTTAAAATTTGAATGTTAAATATCCCAAAGATTGATATGTTTATGGCTTGGTTCCCATGGGGTAGGCTGCTATTGGGAGGTGAAGGAAACTTGAACAGGTGAGGCTTTTTGATTGGTCCTCACCCTGTGCACATGCTCCCTAAAGTAACTGTGGGACTCTGTTCTCTCTCGTTTTTCTTATCCGCTTCCTGGATCATGATGCACACAGTGTGCTCCTTCATGAGTTCCCATGATGGTATAATAACCTTCCCAGATGACTAAAGCAAAGGAGCCATCCAGTCTTGGACAGAAATATCCAGAACCACAGAAAAAAATATATATATACATATATATATATATGTATATATATATACATATATATGTATATATATATGTATATATATACATATATATGTATATATATATATATATATATATATATATATATATATATACATGTGTGTGTGTTATCTTTATAAATTATTTCAGGTTTATTACAGAAGTACCAGAAATCTGATGCATATATTTGGTACTGATTCACTGAGTATATCTTTGCTAGGGTATTATTTAGCCTTTGCAAACCAGAATTTTCATTTATTCTATACATTAAGGGAAGATTCACAGACCCCAGTACCATGGAATATAATATACAGTTTTTTTT
>PVIC010050010.1:0-12922 GCA_004025085.1 Thryonomys swinderianus | reverse complement strand
TCTTCACCTTGTTCTTGATGGGCTATGGCTCTTTCAAAGCAATAATGATTATAGTACTCTGTATTTCAAGTAGTTCACATTTGTAAGTCTAGTTCAAACTTCACATAAAATATTTGTGACCTGCATAGCACACTCAACTTGACATTAAGTATTCTATCTGGCTTTCCCCAAAGGAGTGCTTTAATGCCTATCATATTTGGTTTAAATTTTTAAAAATGGAGTAGTTAATAATTTGTTTTATTAAATAATTTTGTTCCAGAAAGTCTAAGGATAAGGAACAAAGACAGTAATTCAGGATGAAGACTTATCTTTTTAAGAACTTTGCTTTAAAAATATTTGATTGAAGTGTAAATTAGATGAATTATTATTTTAAGTGTGCAAATAAATTAATTTTTAAGTGTGCAAATAAATTAATTTCTGTGCTTTTATCTGTGTAGTGTAAACATTTCATAGATTAAGGATTAGGAATATTTTATCAATTCTCCAGGCTTTTGTGATGCACATCAGACACTTTCATATCTCTAAACATAGCACAAACTTAAGCCCTATTTTTTTTTTGAGACAGGGTCTCACTTTGTAGTTCAGGCTGGCCCTGAGCTCACTATGTAGCCCAGGCAAGCCTCGAACTCAGCAGTTCTCCTGCCCCTGCCTCTGCCTCCCGAGTGCTGGGATTACAGGCATGAGCCACCATGCCCGGCAGCCCTATTTTTCTTTACTGTAATAGAATAGTGTTTCCTATTACAGAATGTCATTCTGATACAAGATCGTGCACATTCAGTTTGAGTATGACTTCACTCATTGAAATTATGTCTGTGAGATTATAGATTTTTGTTATATATATATATTTTGGTATTTCCTTTGAGCATTGTTTCCTTATAAATGTATCAATGATAAGTGAATATTTGGGCTGCTTTTATTATTTAACCATCAAGAATAATGCTGCTGCATATACTTTTAAACACATTTTTGGTGGATTCAATCACCCATTTGTTTTGAAAATATACCAGGGGGCATTTGCAGATCATAAGTGAGATTGTTTTATCCAATTCTCCTGTCTCTGATCACTTTAATTCAGTTGATCAGCCCCTACACATATGCTGCAGAGAAGTAGAGCCTAAGTGAAAGAGGAAAGTCACTGGAGGCCTAATTCGTATCTTTGTTCCAGGCTGGTCCCTTTTCTTTTACTTCCTGGCAGCCCTGATGTATGCATCTTTCTCTGCCAGGCCCTTCCACCAGCATGTTTTATAGTAAAAACTCAGAACCACAGACTGAACCCTCTGAAACAGTGATCCTAAGTGAAGCTCTCTTCCTTTATATTAACAGAGTTGAGTATTTTGTTCCAGTGATAGGAAACTAATACAGCAAACTTTAGGTTCTGCTTTTGTGTAGAATCCTGACCAATACAAAAACTTTAAATGTTAAAAAATAAGATGTCATTATTGATAATGTCTTTGGAAGGGGAGAAATATATGAAATGTAAATCATTTTGATATTACCTTGTAAAGCCAGCATTACTACATACAATTTTGAATTATACCACTGCTTGAACATGGAGAGTATAACTTTAAAGTGGTTTTATATTCATTTATCCAAATGGTTATATCAAATTAATTAAATTTGTCTAAAGAAAACTTCATTATTTCATTATTTCATTAGATGAAATCTTTTTCTTGGTTATTTTGCCCTGTTCTCCACATTTGACATTTTAGATAGAACACAGCAAAAGACTACTGTCACAAAAGAAGTATTTATGATAAGATCATGCAGAAACCTCTCCTATCACAAGCTCTGAATTGCAGCCTTGGTAGTTTACTCCTTACCAGGTCATATGCCCCTTGCTTTTAACTGTTAGTGTGGCTATACCGAACTGTGTAATTTGTGCACTTTTATTAATGACTTGGAAAACTGAAAGCCTTTTCCACTTTGTGTCATACCTTGAGCTCCCTGAACTATTATCTTGTTGGTAAGTGATTAAACAGAGTAGAGATACTTTAGTTCTCTTGAAGTTGTTACTGTAGTCAGGATAGTGACTGACTGCAAATATTGTCAAATTAAATCTAACATAGGTAATATAGTGTGCACTTGTAATTCCTGCTGCTCTGGAGGATAGAAAGATAGGACACAGGTCAAGGTATGCCTGAGAAATTTAATAAAAGCCTGTCTCAAAATATAGAAAAAACAAACTGAGTAGGTCATTGGTACAACACTTTTTTATAAGTGTCAGTTTTGGTCAATTCCTATAAATAAAGAAACATTAAAAAATATTTAGCTATAAGTGGCATTTGTACTTATGACATTTTAAGCAAAGACATGTGAGAGTCTGCAATTATCACTTGAAAAAGCTACAGTTACAAATGAATATTGGACACTAAACAAAAAGCAAATATAACTTCTTGCTCTTACTAACTGTTCATCATTAGACTGGATAACTCCTTTTCCTAATTATAAGAAGGTCAAGAAAATGGTTGTCCCCTGAAACATTACAAGTTGCCAAAGTGGAAGAAAAATGGAATTTTCCTTTTACGAGTGTTATGTGACACTTCATTCATTCAAATTTCATTGGTCAACAAAAAAAATCATCTGACAGGTATAACTTGAAAGAGAGGATGGGAATCAGAAAATAAATGTTTTCTGATGATCATTTAAGGTATTATGAAAATATCAGTGTACTTTAAATACATTATTTTTGTTATTATTGAGTTTTGATGGTAATTTGTATATAGTATTTTCATGAAAGAAGCAGTTGGGGCTTCTCCAACACTAATGTACACTTTAATCAACCCTGTAAGAAACAGAATCTGAAATTTGTGTTGATTAGTGAGTGTCTAATTGGGGCTTGGAATTGTTTAAATTACAGTAATACTCTGAGTCATTCTAGTCTTGTCATCTATCTTTAAAATTATTAAAAAGACCTTTTAATTTGATATTTTAATAACAAAGTGTTCAACACAGAATTAATAAGAGAACTTTAAACATTTTAGTATATGTAATAAGCTAAAATAGTGATGTATTCCTGTTTCAACCTCCAAGCCAAGGGAAAACTTCAGCAAGGGCTGACTAGCTCTCACCTTTTTCATTACTAGTTTCACTGTGAAGGTATTGTTTCCTTTGTAGATATTCCATCTTTCATATTTCCCTGCTTATCTTAGACTTTCAGTATTAGTTCTAAATAGTCTTCTTTCATGAGGCATTATTACAAAAGGATTAGGCAGTATCACTGCTATAGATTGGATCTTTGTGTTGAAAAAAGTGGAACTTAGTATTTGGTGTAATGCTCTCTGAGAAAGGTTTGCTGTCACTTTCTACTTGTTTTCCTATGTATTTTTCTTTAATAATTCAACTTTCACAGTGTACAATATCTCCTCTACATGGCTTGACATTTCTCCTGGAAGAAAGGAGATTTTATGTTGTGAACATGACCTCAGAAACACTTCACTTCCTTTACATGAAAAATCTCAGAATGGGAAAATTGCTGCGCTGCAGTATGAAATATTTTACCTGAATACAAACTTCCTTTTCTGTATGATGGTTCACTGATGTTTGTGGGTAACCTCCATTTTTCCTCAAGTTAATAGTGTTAGGCTATTACAATATATTGTATATATTTTAATTCAGTTCATAAGTTGCAAATATTATATTAAAATTGTTCATACTACTAAAATAATTCTAGCCTTTCTGTTATGTTTTAGATAAGATCCTACAAATTGACTCTTAATAAAAATTACTCAAATTATTTTCATGATACCGGTATCTTTTATGCAGATAAATTACCCAGACTATATTTTCTAACTAGTATGTGTCTCCTGTTTTAAATGAAAAAAGCACAGGCAGGTAGCGATACAGAGAAATAAAGATGTTTAGATTATAACACAGGTGAATCCTAATTATGAAACACAAATTGTGTAATCATGGATGAGATGTTCAAACATGTTAATTTCTCTTTTATTTACCTGTGACAGAGGAAAGCAAAAAGATATATAAGTAGTATTTAATGTATTTACTATATCTCTTTACATAAGGTAAACATTTAATTAATATTATTTGTATTGTTTTTAGGCATCATTAATATTTACTCTCACCTTTCTGAGCCTCTTGTTCAAATCTGACACAAAAAAATTCGATAAATTATATGAAACAATTGCTATACATGATTGTTTTGTTCCATAGAATTTGTATGACTCAGAGTGTTACCTCACCAGATTAGGTAGGTCCTTTGGCATTTAAATCCGATGGTTCTGATTTCTTGCTTGGTTTGTCTCTATTGACTTGGTGCTCCCATGCCCCAGTTTCCATGCGGTTTTAGCTACCAAAAGATACATCCTCACCCTCGCTGGAGTAACCGGCCATTGGCTAAAATTGTCACCACTCTTGGATTCATCTAAATGGTTATGTCATGTGCCCTTTCCAGCTGTGACTGATGCTGCAGTACAACACCAGGATGCCTGAGCCGTGGAAAGACACACACTGCACAGCTGTATTTTACCTCAGTCTGAGGTTACAGCTTCTTCTGAAATGAAATTCTGGCTGTATTCTATCCCCTGCATTATGTTTTTTCCTCTAGCTTCTTGTACATTTCTCCTAAGAATATTTCTTCCATAAAACTGATATCAGGCTATAATTGTGGAAAACTTCACCTGGACAATTTTTATAGTGTTTTCTTGTTAAGATAAATTCAGAAAACAAACTGTCCCCCAGGGAATACCATCAGATCCCATAGCATGGACCCCACTCACCTAGCACATTGTGTAGTGTTTGTAAAATTTTCAAACATATTTATTTAACACAGAAGAATCCTTCCTTAGATGAAAATTAAATTCCAACATCTCCAGGTTTTGCTATCCTAAAACTGTCCTATTTATAAGAAAAGAAGCTAAGACTGTACTAATACAATTTATAATATAAAAAGCTAATGTTACCTTCCGCTAGACAGTATACATTCACTAAGTTGAATCTGGGATAAAATCTCTACAAATTAAACATTTTGACAGGTATTTATTATACACTAGTTAAGAGAATTTGACTTAAATGAATGTTATTGGCTTAATATCAATCTTTGTTTTCTTCTAATTTAAGGGTTAGTTGATTCTGGACACAAGTTTGTTGTGTGTTTATCATTTGTAATTTTCCCTTTATTCATTCTTATTGCCTGAATGACCAGAAAGACTCGTCTTAATAAAGAACAAGCAAAACACCATGGGCTTCCTTCCTTTACTGCACCATGTGGTGGGGGGCAGTCCCACTGATTATGTCCAAAGCAGACTGTGAGCCTTGGAGGCTGTGTAGGCTTGCGTATTGGCATGTTTTGAGAAGTGAGTCCGACCAAAGTCTACATGGCTAGATCACATGGTAACTGAGGTCAGAGTGACTCACACCCAAATTCTGTTCTCCAAATTAAGAATGCTTTGTCTCTTCTCTTATACCCTTACCTGCATCAACATATCCTGAGCAACCACGTGTGTTCTCTCCCCCTAACCTGCCTCTGATGTAACCAATGCTCTGTAGAACTGCACAGAAGACAGGAACTTGTCATAGGTATCTCTGATAATTATGATACTTTGGGCCTGACCCTTGTAATTGTGTTTCACTGTAAATAAAAATAAAATAGCTAAGGTTTATATAACACTTAGAAAGGCCTTTTTTTTTTTTTTTTTTTTTGAGACAGGGTCTCACTTTTTAGTTCAGTCTGACCCTGAGCTCACTATGTAACCCTGGCAAGCCTGGAACTCAGCAATCCTCCTACCTCTGCCTCCCGAGTGCTGGGATTAAAGGCATGAGCCACCATACCCAGCATTGTGGTATGTGGTATTGATTGCCAGTGGGCGTGAGTTACCATGCCTGCATTTTATGTGGTTACCAGGATCGAACTCAGGACCTTGCGCTTGCGAGGCAGGCACCAGAAAGGGCCTTATATTTTTTATGTAATTCAAAATTTCCAGCAAGAGTTGGTGCAAACATGACCTATTATTTTGGAAGGTAACAACTCCTGCACAAAACAACAGAGTCTAATAAAAAGTGACAGTCATAAAAGTCTGTTTCTTGTCATTTCATGAGATGACTGGGATATCAATGATGAAATGTATAGACACACAGAAATTACTAACATGAGTCACTGACAGTCTAATTTGTTCCTGCTGGTAAAGATAGACAGAGCAGGACACAGAGTGGATCTAGCATGTGACATTTACTTAGAAAATGCAAAGAGATTGTATTACTCTTACCTTTTTACAATAATAGGAAGAAAATAAGCTGTCATTTCTGATATGTAGCATGTCATTATAGCTATGCTAAATCATACTTTTGTGATTTGCAGTAATATAATTTACTTTGCAGTAAAGCTGTAGAGAACCACTTAACTTTTTTGCTGTCATTAATTAAAACAGAGCTATATTACAATTCCATTTTCCATCAGCTTACACATTATGTATTAAATCTGGGTTATCAGTTTTTGGAAAAAGTCTTCTAGCATTTCTCTATTGAATGTAATTACAGTGCAACATTTAAAGTTATCTCTATTTGGATACATGAAATATTTATTCTTGTCATCAGGGATGGAGTATGTGTCTTGAGGGCAACTCAGTTTTTATAGGATTTATATATTGTACCAATTGTTGCCAGAATTAATGTCAGTTTTTCAAATTGGATTTTTGGGAGTAAAAAGAGACATGCGTTGATTTTTTTTTTCCAGTAGAAGGGACCAAAACATCCTGTTGGGCAGTGCAATCACTTTGATTTAATTTATAAAGGGTGTAATCTAATTAGTACATGTGTCTTGGTGCAAAGTAGGAAGAACTGGAGAATATCAGTGGGCTACTTAAACAAGCATTCAGGAAATGAAGGATTTAGTGGGACATAATATTTCAAATAGAGCCTCTTTAAATATTGATGACATCCATTAGTACACTTTATTTTTATCATTCAGTTATGAATTTGTGATACATTAAATAGATGGCATGGGATAAAATGCTTAGTTTTTACTCATTAAGTACAGTTAAAATAATAAGAATTATAAATTATTACATAGCAAATAAATATAACCTCATTGAGTAAAATATTGATTTACATTACTGGTTAAGAAGACACTAGTAAAATGATGGAAAATATTGTCATTTATGGTATGAAGACCTTTGTAGGAACTGCCAGTGGCCTTGGTGTTGAGAAGCCTGGTCCTCTTTTACACCAAACCGCACAGCTCCCCTTTGCAGGACCACAGTTGTACTACTGGAAGGTTTGCTTTGAGCAGCCATTGTGCGAGCCAGACACAGAGCAGGGAAACAATTTGAAGGGGTTAAAGACCCATTGTGGGGCACAAGGAAGAAAGAAACACGTGAAGAGGTGGAGATATGCTTTCTTGAAGAAAGAGACAAGAATATAGGACAGAGGAAGAGGATGAAAGAAAGCGTGATCACCTGAGAAACTTGAGGGAGATAAGACGATGAGGGTGGTACGTTTGGCCAACTCCCCTCCGGAAATCCCATCAGCAATACCAGTTCGAAGAGCCACAGTTAGGAAAGGATGCATGGATGCTGAGCTCTCTAAGGGGACTTGCCTACAGTAGGTGTTCAGTCTTCAGGAAGAAATTGCTTGGGATTTTGGCATAGATCCTACAGAAGATCGATTTCCTACTTACCGAAGAAAAAGATTTGATCACTCAGTGGTTTCTGACAGTTTGGAAACAGTGCAGTTACATGTGGATGATTCCACTGCAGATCTCCATTCCTCCCTCTGAGCTCTTAGCTATACTTTCTAAAACAGCATTTATTTCATGTAAGGCACATCCCAGTTTGGACCTGAATAGCACACTTACCATCCTTACCTACTTAGAAAGATAGTGTTCTCTTTTCATTTCGAGTTGGTCCTATTTTCTTTTGTTCAAACTTATAATTTTTTTTTAAAGAGTAGGGTTCTTTTTCCAGTTGTAACATAATCCATTGGGAAAAATCCTATACCTCAAATCTCCTTGAGACAGTTTGTTTTTCCCTTGACTAAGATATATAGCACTATTGGGTATTTCTAAGATTTTATTTAATCCAAGAATATCACAAGACATATAAGATTATTATAAGGTATTTCCTTTGTCTTAAAAGTCATAAGGAACATCTTGCTTACTTCTAATAGCTCAGAGAATTCTTATATCTATGTTGTTGGTGACTTCACTCAAGAACAAATTTAGATTTTTATCTTTGTCTTGAGCACATTTCTTGCTTTGTCTACTACAGTTTAGAAAAGCAGAACTTAAAAAGTTTGTGATATTTCCTTCATATTCTACTTAAAATAATAAACTGAAAAATTATTTCATTCTATCCTAAATCCAGACAACTACTTAATTCTACCCTTACTTCCTTAGCTTACATAGACAACTAAATCCAGTTGCCAATTTCAGCACTCTCTCTAGCTATATCCAGTGGCTTAGTCGTATGTTAATTTTTTATACCACTTCAAGTGCCTGTTTCCAAAATTGATTCCACATTCACCTTTTGTCTACTTTTCAATAATGATTTCCTTATTGGCTTTTTCTTCTTCCTTAAAAACCTCCTCAAGTGCTTCCAATTTCCACTCATCATCTCATTCTAAAGCCAGGTTGCATATTTTATCTTTACTCCTTAGTGACATCAGCTCATGTCTAGATGCCAATAATTATATCAATTAAATTATGATGAGATTGAATAAAATTCTGTGAAATAATATAGTGACTGGAAAAGAATATTGGCCAATGCTTGTCTTTTCCTTCCAAATCTTAGCAATGTGTTTCTTGTTGCTAAATCAAACCCTGTAAGTTATGAGGAAGAGGAATCTGGGGAGTACAGTTCTGTCTGCTCTGGGTAGGTGTGACCCTCAGAACTAAGATCAGTTCTAAGATCTTGAAGAGTTGAAATAGATTAACAATCCATTCATTAAGATGGTAGAATAATGTTGGGATAATGTCCTTTAAAAACATGTCAAAAGTATAACCATTGAGGACTGGAGATTTAGCTCAGTGAATCTAGTCCCTGCCTAGCAAGTGCCAGGTCCCTGGTTCCATCCCTGATAACCACATACAACAAGAGTGGACATAGTGGCTCATGCCCACTGGCAATCAGTACCACACCATAAATACCGGGCTTGGTGGCTCAAGCCTGTAATCCCAGCACTTGGGAGGCAGAGGCAGGAAGATTGCCGAGTTCGAGGCTTGCCTTAGCTCTATAGTGAGCTCAACAATTGAATACAATGTGTATGAAACAAGAAACTTTAAGAATTTTGGGAAAGACTACTTCCTACAATGTGCTTTATGCTCTTGGAAGAGCTCATACAAAAGAAATATGCCTGATATTTAGGACAGTTAGTTTTACAGTCACTCTGATATATTAAAAAAACATGAAGTGAACACAGCTATAGTGTTATTCTTATATTTCACTAGAAGTATTAACGTTAGCTCTAAAGGGGTTTTGATAAATTTCAAATGCATATTTATATCTAGGAAATCACTAAAATAATATTGTGAGAAAAATAAAGCTAAAATATAAATAAATTGTCTGGAACAAGTCAATTTTATTTATACCAACTTTTGGGAGAAAGCTGAAGTAAAGAGCAACAGCATAACAGAAAACAAGCAGTGAGGAAAGTAAGCAGTAAAAACAGAAGTACCTGATGTGAACAGTGTTGACAATTATTTTCTTGTGTTCTTAATATCTATTTATTTACTTTGTCTTTTTGAGACAGTGTCTCACTGTATAGGTCAGGTTGACCTTGACTCACTGTATTTCTCAGGCTGGCCTCATATTTGCTGTGAGTTTTCTGTCTCAGTCTTCCAAAGCTGGGATTACAGGGGTGCACAACCACCCTGACACTTACAATTATATTAGTGAAAATCAACAATTCTAATCTAAATATTCCACAAACTTGTCAAATAGAGGGAAAAAAAAGAAATAACTGGTAAAGTTTTCTTTCCCCATATTGTTGGTTGCCTTTTTGCTCTGCTGATGTTTTCTTTTGCTGTGCAGAAGCTTTTAAATAGAAAGAGATCCCATTTGTTGATTTCTTCTGGTAGTTCTCATGCTACAGAAGTTTTGTTCATAGTCTTTCTCTAAGCCAGTGTCTCCAAGAGTTTTACCTAACCTGTTTTGCAGCAGGTTTAGTGTCTCTGTTTTATTATGTAGCTCTTTCATCCACTTTGATTTTAGTTTAGCACATAGTGAAAGAGATGGATCTAGCTTCAGTTTGGCAGATTGAAACCCAGTTTTTCCAGCACAATTTGTTAAAGAGGCTGTATTTCGTCCATTGAGGATGTTTGGCTCCTTTGTCAAAGATGAGGTGGCTTATGGGAAAAAATATTTACCAGTAATTCCTCAGACAAAGGGTTACTATCTAGAATATATAAAGAGCTTAAAAAAATCAGTCTCCCCAAATTTAAAGACCCAGTTCAAAAATGGGCATTTGAAATGAACAGACACTTTTCAGAGGAAGAAGTAAAAGCAGCTAAGAAGTACATGAGGAAATGCTCAACGGCACTGGCCATTCGAGAGATGCAGATGAAAACATTTCATCTCACTCCACAAAGAATGGCTGCTACCTCAAAATTAGCCAGTAACAAATGCTGGCGAGGTTGTAGAGAAAAAGAAACCCTTCTCCACTGTTGGTGGGAATGTAGACTAGTACAACCATTATGGAGATCATTATGTGAGTTTTCTGAGACAGAAAACTCACAGACTAGTACAACC
Organism: Thryonomys swinderianus; assembly: GCA_004025085.1. Classification (NCBI taxonomy): domain Eukaryota; kingdom Metazoa; phylum Chordata; class Mammalia; order Rodentia; family Thryonomyidae; genus Thryonomys; species Thryonomys swinderianus. The sequence goes on along the minus strand of PVIC010050010.1, from coordinate 2,228 downwards.
ATTATGGCAATTCCTCAGAAAACTAGGATTAGAAGTTCCATTTGACCCTGCTATTCCCCTGCTGGGGATATACACAAAAGAACTGCAAGATTCCTCTCACAGTGATATATGTGTACTCATGTTTATAGCAGCTCAGTTTGTGATAGCTAAATCTTGGAAACAACCCAAATGCCCATCAGCACTAGACTGGATAAAGAAAATGTGGTTTTTAAATAAAATGGAGTATTACTCTACCATAAAGAATGATGAGATTGAATCATTTATACTCGAACATACCTTCAGGGCATATTCATAAGTGAAATAAATAGGTCACAGATGTGCAAATATCGTATATTTTCTCTGGTGTGAGAAACTGAAGTTATAAATGTGTTCTAGAATGCATAATCGATATTGTGAAATAGTAAATATTCTAAGCATAATGGGGCTTAGGGGTAAATAATAAAGAAAGAAAAAATTAATGTTAAAAAAATGAAAACAATGCTTGTGTATATATGGGTGAGGGGGAAGGTAGGGAGGGGAGGGGAGGGGGGAAATAAGAAGTTGTGTCACATACTGATACAAATTTTCAATGTGGAGTGTAATTCTGATGTGTATATATCATGTACCAATAAAAAATAACTAAGATTTTCTTATCAGAATAAGACCTTAGTTTAAAAAGCCTTAAGTTGCCAATAAAATAATAAAAAATACATTTACTTTAGTAAACATAAAGATAATGGAATAACTTAGTATCATGCAAAATCATCTTTGGTATAAGATAAAGTACTCAAAAATGTTGCAATGAAGTTCTAACTCCAACAATTTAAAGTCTATGTCGGGTCTGGGATTTAGCTCTGTGGTGCTATGCCTGCCTCACAAGTGAAAAGTCCTGAATTCAACCCTGCGACCGGTGGAAAAAATAGTAAACAAATAAAATTTTAAAATTGATACGTCTGAAATAACAGCACACACACACACAAACACACACACACACAGACAACCTAACAAAAGATACATGTTAAAAACAAAACTGGAAATCTGTGTTGAATATATTAATGTGTCACTCAGTAACTGGTGGAAATATTAGACAGAAAATCAAAAGGAATATAGACGGTATAGATGAAACTACAAACAACTGGCAACAAACATTGCCCACTAGAACACCATGTCTTACAAAATTATGCCTTCTTTTCTGGGGGGGAATATGATGTTCATTACTATATACTATTTAGTAGACATACAATAATTCTCAATATATTTGAAAACATAAAAATGTACTGTACTATTTGTTGTCTGTGCATAAAATAGTGAACTTTAGGACTGGAGATTTAGCTCAGTGGTTCTGGCACCTGCCTCGCAAGCGCAAGGTCCTGAGTTCGATCCCAGAAACCACATACAGTGCTAGGCTTAGTGACTCATGCCCACCAGCAATCAGTACCACATACCACAGTGCCAGATGTGGTGGCTCACGCCTGTAATCCCAGCACTTGGGAGGCAGAGGCAGGAGGATTGTTGAGTTCAAGGTTTGCCTGGGCTCCATAGTGAGTTCAGGGCCAGCCTGAACTACAAAGCGAGACCCTGTCTCCAAAAAAAAAAAAAAAAAAAAAAAAAAAGTGAACTTTAAGGTTCAAAAACTAAAATATGTGCACCAAATACATATGTTTTAGAAAAATGTAAGCAATATTCTTTTAGGTACCAATTTAAAGAATAACTCACAGAATTGAACAGTGTTTCTTTTTTCTATTTTGAGGAGCTAGAAAATAAAAAGAATGAAGTGAAAAACTAAAAAATCAGAAGGTAAATACAGAATTCCATGAAGTACCAAAAAGAGCAGAAAAATACATCAAAGTCATATTTAGCTTTTAGAAAATGAATATTGACACCTTTAGTGAAATTGATCAGAAAAAGAAAATCTTTCACCAATTTATCAATATCATAAAATGAAGCAAAGGTAATTATTACAATTCTTACTTTTATTCTAGTGTAAAAGGTTATAACACATTTCCTATGTCAATAATTTGTGATACTAATGTAAAAATTATAACCTTCAGTTTTCTGATGTTACTGATACATAAGCCAAGCAAATAAAATATGATACAAAAGGTATAATTGAAGTTCTTTGTCTTTAGGTATAACACAATTATTTATGGACTCTAGCACCAAGCTTTATGTGTTCTATGTAAGGCCTATACATAATTTCATTTCAAAAACAAGCACTGTTAATAGTTTAATTCAAAATACTATAGACT
>PVIC010050009.1:0-12956 GCA_004025085.1 Thryonomys swinderianus | reverse complement strand
CAGGCTGGCCCTGAGCTCACTATGGTGCCCAGGCAAGCCGCCGCGAACTCAGCAATCCTCCCGTCTCTGCCTCCCGAGTGCTGGGATTACAGGCGTGAGCCACCACGCCCAGCATTATATGTGGTAACCGGGGATCGAACTCAGGTCCTTACGCTTGCAAGGCAGGTGCCGGAACCACTGAGCTAACCCTCCGGCCCTCAACTTATTTTCTTATATTTCCTGTTTTTGCTCTTTATCATTATTCTTTGTTCTTTCCTGTAGCTATTTCCTATCACTACTAATTTCCTTTTATCCTTAAATAGAATCCCTCTTACTTTTTCTCTCCTCCATCTCATATTCCATTAATCGATTTTTCCAATTCTGCATCTTGCTTTTTATGCTCTAGTTCCCCATTCCTCTACATTCACTAGCTTTATGAAGGTCTAGAAAAGTAGTTAACTTTGCTCAACTCCTACTCAAAATTGTTTTGTTACTAAAGTTGTTCAATTTAGTAGACATGTACAGTAGGTCAAAAGTAGATAAATATTTGGTTTGTCTTAGTGTGTTCACACAATAATTACAGATCTCTTCTATGGTTAAGGGTGATACTTTATTGGCCTTTAGGGTTTGTTAATATCCAATACATATCTGCTAAAACCTGGATTGTCTCATGGTCATTAATAATACTATGGTCCATTCCTAGAAAATGCAAATGGACCCACCTTGAGGACACACTAATAAGTGAAATAAATAGGTCATAGATATGTAAATACTGTATCTTTTCTCTGATAAGAACCTGTAAATGTAAATGAGTTTTAGAATGTATGATACATGGTCAAGTAAGTTTCAATTTCCCATCTCAAGTAAAGAGAGGTGGTTGAATACTGGCACAGAGACAAAGGCCAACAGTTAGGCATACCCAGAGGAAATCACTGAAAAGTAGACATTACTTAAAGAGGTCTCCACACTAGAAACAAACCTTTCCTCTGTAATCAATTTGCAAGCCTTACACAAACAAGTAATAGAGATATGAGAAGACAAAGCAACAAAATGCTTACAAAAATTTCCAACATTTACAAAGCTGATCCACTGGGGCACTGAAAAAAGAGTAAATCAAAAACTAGAATTATTGCCGGGCGTGGTGGCTCACGCCTGTAATCCCAGCACTCGGGAGGCAGAGACAGGAGGATTGCTGAGTTCAAAGCTTGCCTAGGCTACATAGTGAGTTCAGAGCCAGCCTGAACTACAAAGTGAGACCCTGTCTCAAAAAAAAAAAAAAAGGCTAGAATTATTCAAAACTATATCAGAGAAGGTAACAAAATTTCATGAGCTCAAGAGACTAAAAACTCTATCAAACATATATGGACAACAGAAGTAACCAATGTGAAGACAGACTGTCAGAACTAGAAAACAAAGGTATTGTCAGTAGCCAATTAATGAGAGATACTTTAAAAGGAAGAGAACTTGAAAATAGGGCCAAAAATTTCTATAAAACACGAAGACTAATCTTAGATTAATTGGAATTAATGCAAATTCAGAATACAGTACAGGTGACATAAAAAACCTACTTACTGAAATAAGAGGGAAAAAAACCCTTCAAAATAAGGGAAAAGAATTTAATATCCAAGTAAGCAAGGCATATAGAACCCCAAATAGCCATGATCAGGAAAAAATTTCTCCATGATACACGACAGTCAAAAATCACGGAAGTCCAATAGAAGAATAAAAGCTTAAAAGCTGACAGAGAAAACTGTAAGGCAATTAGAATTACAGCAGACTTTTTAACACACCTTAAAGGTCAGAAAAGTTTGGAGCCAAGTATTTTACACCCTAAAATAAAATAATTTCCAATCCAGACATATATCCTGTAAAACTACAGTGGGTCCTCAAGTTATGACTGATATGACAGAACAACAACTTGAGTTACTTAGGTTAATGGAAAATTCATCTGCCTCTTGTTGTCTACATGATGTACCCAGGTACTCAGACCTCTGCTCTACTGATTTACAACTAATTTGAGTTACAACAAGCCTTCAGAAGCAATCAAGTTCATACAATGGTCCACTATGTCTTTCAGAATTGCTAATAACAAAGTTTCACAATAAAGGAAACCTAAAGAAATTCATGACCACCAAACCAGCAATGCAAAAAATTCTCAAGGATTATCCAAGAAAGAGACAATGAAACCAACAATAACAAAAGATCTAATACCCAAGAATTATAGTCCTTTTTTTTTTTTAGACAAGGTCTCACTTTGTAGTTCAGGCTGGCCCTGAGCTCACTATGTAGCCCAGGCAAACCTCAAACTCAGCAATCCTCCTGTCTCTGCCTCCCAAGTGCTGGGATTACAGGCATGAGCCACCACGCCCGGCACTGTGGTATGTGGTATTGATGGCTGGTGGGAGTGAGTCTCCATGCCCAGCATTGTATGTGGTTACTGGGGATCGAACTCAGGAGCTTGCGTTTGCGAGGCAGGCGCTGGAACCACTGAGCTAACCCTCTGGCCCAGAATTACAGTCCTTTAAATAGAAGAAAATGATAGGGATTCAGCAAAGGAAATACAGAAATCACAAAAATAAGTCAATAGTTATTAGTAATAACTCTCAATGTGAATGGTCTTAATCCCCATTAAAAGACACTGATTGCAGAATGGATCAAGAAACAAAATTTAACAGTATTCTATACAGAGGGGTATCCTGATTCACAAACTCAGTTCTCTCCATGATTATAGTTGCAAACTGAACTGGATGAGAACTGAATTAAATTTCCTTATAAGGTAAATACTGAGCCTAATCACTGAATTTGATTTGGCTCTTGTCCAACTTGATTTACAACCAGAATCATGGAAAGAATCGAGTTCATGAATTATTCAGAAAAACATATTTAACCCAAAGCATAACACATACACTAAAAATCAAAGGATAGAACACAATATTCCATGTAATAGCCCAAAGAAAGCAGATGAAATTATCCTATATTCAGACAAAATGTATCTCAAGCCAAAACTGTATATATGTACCGAACAGTGGCACACCTAACTTCACAAAGTAAATACTACAGGTCATAGAAGACCAGATAAATATAAACACAGTAACAGTAGGAGACCACAATACCCCACTAGCACAAATAGAACAACTAGACCAAAAAACAAAGAAGTATCAGTTGAACAAAATCTATAAACAATGGACTTCAGATATCTATAGTGTTCCACCTAAAAACAGAACACGAATTCTTTTTCGGCAGTGCACAAAACTTTCTCTAATAGACCACAAAACTAGCCAACAAAGTAAGCTTAAGTAAAGCAAAAGAACTGAAGTCATATCATGCATATTATCAGATCACAGTACAATGAAGTTAAGAGATCAAAAGAAAACACAGAACAAAGTATGACAATGCATGAAAACTAAACAATACATTCTTAAACAATGGTTTACAGAGGAATAAAATAATAAGGTAGTTTCTAGAACTAACAGTAATGCTAGTAGTACAACATACTAGAACTTATAAACACAATAAAGCAGTCCTAACAGGGAAGTTCACAGCTATGAATTCACACATCACAAAAACAGACCAACCCCAAATGCACACCAAGGTTCCAGAAAACCCAAGAACAATCCAAACCCACACCTAGTACCAGGAAGGAAACTATAAAGATAAGAGCAGAAAAATGAAATTGAGACCAAAAACAAAACAATACAAAGAATTATACACCAAAAAGTTAGTTATTCAAAAGAATAAAGAAAATAGATAAGCTCAGCTAGTCTTTAAAAAAAGGACAGAAAAGACTCAAATCATTACAATTAGAAATTAAAGAGGTGAAAGCACAATGGAGGTTGCCAAAATATAAAAGATTAACAACTACCTCATAAGCCTCTGATAAATTGAAAATTCAGAAGAAATGGATAGATTCCTTGACACATAGCACCAAAACTAAACAAAGATTTAAAAACCCTGAAAAATCCACTAACAGGCAATGAAATTGAAACAGAAGTATGAAAACCTACCAACTAGGTAAATGTGACGGCAAATGCTTGTAATCTTAGCACCTGGAAGGATGAGGTAGAATTAGCATGAGTTTGAGACCAACCTGAGCTACAGTTCAGCCTGAACTATATAACAAGACACTACCTCACAAAACAAAACAAAAAGCAACAACAAAAAAACTAAACCTAGCAACTAAGAAAAGCCCAAAAACACATAGGTTCACTGCTGAATTCTACAAAAACTTCAGGAAAGTTCTAACACCAGTACTCCACAAACTTTTTATTGAAACTGAAAGGGAAGTATTCCCCAATTATTCCTGAAAGTTACCAGTATTCTGATTCTAAAACCAGACCCAATAAGGATCTACCCTCCCCTCAAAAAAAAGTACATTAATTTCTTTACAGAATAGATGACATCTGGTGCATTCAGGGTGGTATGGCCATTGACATATTCTTAAAAGAATAGACATGCAAAAATTCTCAATAAGACAATGGTAAACCTAATACAATGAATCATCAAAAAGATGATAAATCATGACCACGAAGGCAGACTTCATCTGATGCATGCAAGCATGGTTTGTTTACCATATGCAAAACAATAATCTACCACATGCACAGAAGCAAGGACAAAAATCACCTGATCATCCCAACAGATGCAGAAAAAAACCTTTGATAAAATCTGACATCCTTTCATGAGAAAAATACTGAAAAAAATAGGTGTAAAAAATCTTGACATCAATTTGATAAAAGCCATTTATAACAAACCTACTGCCAAACATATTACATGGGGAAATACCAAAAGCTTTCCCTCTAAAATGAGGAACAAGACAAAGATGTTCACTATCAACACTTCTGATCAATTTATTACTTGAAATATTAGGCAGAGCAGTTAGGCAAGAAAAAGAAATAAAAAGGAAATATATGAAAGGAAGAAGTCAAAATAGAATTATTGCAGATGACATTATCCTCCATATAGAAGACACAGAAAAATCCATCAAAAATCTCTTAGAACAACCAAATTCAGTAATGTAACAGATACAAAATAAACACTCAAAATTCAATAGCATTCCTGTACATTAATAATGAATCCACTGAGAAAGAAATTAGGGAGCACCAAAAAGAATTACACAGGAATTAATCTACTAAGGAAGTGAAGACTTCTATAATGAAAACTACAGCACTCTGAAAAAGGAAATGGACACGACTTCAGAAAATGGAAAAGATATACTGTTTTTAAATAGGTAGAACCAATAATCAAAATGGCCATACTTCTAAAATTGATACAGAATTAATGCAATCCTGATTGCAATTCCAAAAGTATTCTTCACAGAACCAAAAAAAAAAAAAAAAGGAAAAAAAAACCTAAAATTCATATGGAATAAGAAGAGAACGGAATAGCAAAAGGAACCATGGGTAAAAAGTGGTAATCACAATACTGGACCTGAATTTATATACAAAGATACTGTGATTTTTTTTTTGCATACCAGGGATTGAACTAGGGCCCTTGTGCATCCAAGGTTGGCACAGTAGCACTTGAGCTAAATCCCCAGCCCAATACTATGATTTAAAAAAAGAAAAAAAGCATAGTACTGGTACACAAACAGATATGACAATATATTGAATGAACAGAGGATGCAGAAACAAGCCTAACCACATTCAACAGTTTAACTTTTGACAAAGAGGTCAAAAACATAAACTGGAAAAAGAGTTCATGGGCAGAAGATTGAGTCTAGACCCATATATCTGAATCAAAGAACTATATATTAAAACAGAAACATTAATGTGCTGAAAGATAAAATAGGTAAAAATCTTGAATTAATAGGCATAGGTAAGGACTTTCTGAACAAAATCCTAGTTGCACAATAATTCACAGTAATTAGAATCAAAAAATGGTATATCAGATTAAAAGCGTCTATCCAGAAAAAAAAAAGTGGAAAGATAATCTATAGAACAGAAAAAATTTTTGCCAGCTATTCCTCAGTCAGAAGACTAATACAAAAAATAAAGAGCTAGGAATTTAGCTCAATGGCACCTACCTTGTAAGCACAAAGGGCCTGAGTTTGATCCCCAATAACACCAAAAAAGCCAAAAAACAAAAGATAAAGATCTCAAAAGTTAGACACCCAAAATAAATGACCCAAACAGAAAATGGGCAACTGAAATGGACAGTTCACAGAAAAAGTACAAATGGCCAATAAATACATGATGAAATGTCAACATCACAGACCATTAGAGAATTAGAGAAATGCAAATGGAAACAATATAGATTCCATCTTACCCCAGAAAGAATGGCCACCATTAAGTAGTCAAATAATAACAAATGCTAGCAAAAAAGAATGCTAGGGAAAAAGAAACCTTCTACACCGTGGGAAGATAAACTACAAACAGTATGGAAATTACTGTGCAGATATCTCAACAGAACGAAATGAGAAATTTCACTTGACCTAGCTATTTCTCTTCTAGGTATCTTCCTAAAAATATCAAAAGCATCATATTACAGTGATACAAGCATACCCATGTTTATAGCAGCATAATGCATAACAGCTACATCTTGGAAGAGGCATAAATGTCCACAACAAATGAATGAATAAACTATTTTCACACACATACTACCTTCCATAAAGAAAGATAAACTTGAGTCATTGTGGAAAATGGATACATCACTTTAAGATCATAATGTTAAATGAAATAAATTAGACACACAAGCTTACTTTTTTTTTTTTTTTTTTTTGCTTTTTGAGACAGGGTCTCACTTTGTAGTTCAGGCTGGCCCTGAGCTCACTATGGTGCCCAGGCAAGCCGCCGCGAACTCAGCAATCCTCCTGTCTCTGCCTCCCGAGTGCTGGGATTACAGCCGTGAGCCACCATGTCCGGCATTCACAAGCTTAAATTTTATAAAATTTCTCTTATATAGTAAACCCAAAGTTTAAAAATACTTTTTGGGGCAGGAGTTTAGCTCAGGGGCACAGTACCCTTCCATGCAACTACAAGGCCATGAGTTTGATTCCCCGGTACCACAAAAAAAAATGGTAATAATAAAACAAAACAGGACAAAATAAAAACATTTCTAAAGACTGAGATGTAGCTCAGGGCAAACGTAGTGGGTTCAATCCTTAGTACTGAGAGTAAAAAAAAGTACTGGGATAAAAAAAAAAGAATAGGTTGTGAAAATAGATTATTACTTAAATACATTCAGCCCTAACCTTTAACAATTTAGGTTGTTTTAAGATTACTAATCTTGTCTTTCAAATTTCTACCTGGGAATTTTTTTTTTTTTTTTTTTGAGACAGGGTCTCGCTTTATAGTTCAGGCTGGCTCTGAGCTCACTATGTAGCCCAGACAAGCCTTGAACTCATCAGTCCTCCTGTCTCTGCCTCCCCAGTGCTGAGATTACAAGCATGAGCCACCACGCCCGGCACTGTAGTATGTGGTATTGATTGCTGGTAGGCGTTAGTCACCACGCCCAACATTGTATGTGGTTACCGGGACCAAACTCAGGGCCTTGGGCCTGCCTTGCAAGGGCCGGAACCACTGAGCTAAATCTCCAGCCCTCTACCTGGGAATTTTAAGAACATAAAACACATGAGCAAAAAATAAATTACTGTATCTTAGAGCTTACCTGTGTTTTCCCTTGCTGCCCATAAACAATTTTTGTTGGGATGATTTTAGCTGCTGGTTGAACTGTGGAACCTATTCCTTTTGGCTGAGTTACAATCATTTTGGTGATGGGTCTTGTAGCAGTGATAATAGCTGGTTTTGCTCCTGTTGGCACTGTCTGAATAGTCTTTTCTCCCTAAATTGAAGTCAATAATTATAAGAGATTTATATTCGTTTAAATAATGAAAACTCTCCTTTTACTGAAAAAGCAGAGAAAAGTTGTACCAGGATGATAAATGACTATGGATTATGTAACAAAGTACAATGTTTCTAAGAGATCAAAAATACTAGACTTAGTTGAAATGACCTCAGAAGTTATCTGACCAATTTTCTAACGAAAGAAAAAACTATTTCTTAATGAGTGATTTTTTTTTACATTACCACATTTAAAAATACTTATTAGCTAGGCATGCTGGTACCCACCGGCAATCCCTGCTCCTCGAGAGGTTGAGGCAGAAGATTGCAAATTTGAGGTCAACCTGGGCAACTTAGTGAGACTCTGTCAAAAGACTTAAAAAGAAAAGGGCTTACTGGTAGAGCACTTGCCTAGCATGCACAAGGCCCTGGGCTCAATCCGCAGTACCACAAAAAAAAAAAGTATTTATACTTTATTACACTATTCCATTAGTATACTGTATATATTAAAAAGATCAGAAAATTCTGGAAGAATTTAAACTAATATGTTAACAATGATCATCTTTAAAAGTTGGAATTACAGATTTCATTTCCTATGTTTATCTTTACTTTCTTATGTATCAGAAATTAATACTTATATAATTTAAAAAATTATTAAATATGCCCACAGCTAAATGTCCACATACAAAATAAATGTCCTGTGTTTAGATATGAAATTGTACAGAATAGAGCAGAATGCCTATGTGAAAAAGTATGTGGAAAACATGAATACGGTAAAGTTACACAGTTTATAAAACTGTATAAAGTTTACAATGTTACATAAAAAAGAAAAACTTAAGGTATTTCCCAACTTTTATTATTTATATGCTGCTGATATCATTTCAGTCTATTAAGTAGAGAGCTTTTAACCCATTAACTTTTCACCATTTTCTTTCATTTGCTTTTTTTTAAAATTGATTTTTGGATGTATTTTATACATACAATATGATCACATTTAACATTGAGACACAGTATACACTTGTACCTATTCATGACACATCTTAATTCTCATTTTTCTCCTTTTCTCTACCCCCCCTACAACTCACACTCCCAATATACAGAAGCTTTGTTTCCTTTTCACTATCGAGGTGTTTTTCCCTTTCTTACTTTCCCTACTCACTCATTCCCTTTTCTTTCTGCATATTTTCTTCCTATTTCATATTACCTATCAAACATTTTGGCATTCATTTATACCTAATTTTTTTATATTCTTAAGAACAATTTTCTAGTCATTCATACATAATCTTAACATCTTTTTACTTGAATTTAACTAAATTAAGTTCAAATACAATGATTTTCTAAATTATTAAAAATTAAGCCAGGGATGGTGACACATATCTATAGTCCCTACTACTTGAGAAACTGAAGCAGGGAGATCTTTAGCCCACAAGTTTAAATCCAGCCTAGGCAACACTATAACACTCCAACTCACGAAACTTTAAAAATTAAAATTCATAAAATTAAAAACTAAATGAAAAGGCCTGACAATTTTCATCAGTTTTTCTTAATATTTCAGACATAATCATCTAAATATGTGACCTTCAAAATTTAGCATCTAGTAAAAACAAACACTAAGATGGCTAAAAAGCTCTCCTAATTAAAAGTAAAATATAATTACCAAAATCGTTAAATTTATATGCTCTCATGTAATGGAAATGAAGCACTTGCCAAATGTTTGCTTACTTCAACACACTCATACCCTTCAGAGTACCATCTCTAGAAGAGGTCTAACTCATTTGCCAACAGCCCCAAGATTGCAAGTGGACATCCCCTAAATAACTTGATAGGCCCTGTACAAGTTTTATGGCCCAAACAAAACCAATTAACAAGCTGTCTTTTTCAAAAGCTTTTCTGATAAGTGTTATAGGTATGTACATGTGAACAAGTAATGCATACAAGTGCCTGTTTCTGCGTGGGAAAAAAAAGATGGTCTTATATGTTGAACCACTCATTTTATGTGCATTGGCTATGTCACATAGATGCTCTATTCTGTCATCTAGTAGCTATGATTCACAAATGGACTTCTGATCTCTCCAACAACAGAGACCCTGTAGTACATTGTTCTTACCTATCAACTACAAACCATATGAACTATATACCCTGTGAACTACAAACCATACTTAAAGGATTCTGAAAATCTGAATGCTAATTCTGGCTTTATTTTTAGCTTACAATGTGAACTGAAAATAGAAATAATCTGTTTTTCCACATGATGAAAACCCTAATGCAGGACCCTTTCTAATACTGTTAAGACTGTGATATCCAAGAAACTTCTTCAGCCCTCTTAAAATGAAGTATGACATTCTATTTTTCTACTTAAGTGAGGAAAGGTAAGGATATTAGAAACATGTGACTATCTTTGTTAAATACCAAGAATAAAATCAAGTTACACACCAAGAAAAACAATAAAACCAATTCTGAGGAATTCCTATGTACTACATATTATTCTAAGCACTTTCAAAGGGACTACTATCAGCCCTAATGCAAAAATGAGAAAATTAAGGACTACAGATTAAATAAATCACCTATAACACTAAGACCAAAAGCACAGGTTTGTCTAACTCCAAAACTCTTAAAAGCTTATTTCAGAACTATCCATATTTATTTATATTACTTGTTTTTTTCCTGGCTCAGAGCTAAGAATGACAAAAAAATTAATGCGCCAAAACAAATCCTCATCAGCTCAAACTCAATTAAACACAAATATTTCACTTTCCTAACAAAAGGTAAATACTAAGCCATTATCTACTGGTCATAATCAGGAATAAATTGTGCTCCAACAGAAGTTCTCTGTAGCCAAGCCAGTGGAATTCTTCATTTGGACCAACTTAAGCATCTACATTGTAATCACAAGTGATCAAGCTTTGGGCCAATATGAATAAAGTATTGTGAAAATGGCATCAGTTGGTAGTTTCTTAAGTAATTAAATTACTGTATAGGTAAATCAAGCTGTTCTGGCTATTGCTAAAGTTTGAAGTCCAAAACAAGTATCTGTACAGCCCTAAGTGACTGCTGAGTCTACGGTAGTTTCTTACTTACTCCAGCATTTAGCAATGTTGTGACAACATTTTTGCCTGGGAGGCCTTGAATGGTCGTTCCTTTTCCTGTAGTCTTTTGCACAACAATCACATTAGGCTTGGAAGTCATTGGGATTGTAGTGATTTTGGTAGTTGTTCCTTAGAGAAAGGGAAAGAAAAGGAGACCTGGATTAAAGAATAGTATACTTGGTTATTCCTGTTTATGTTGTACACAATTCTCTTCAGTCAATATCATCTTTAAGTGGAGTGAATGCTATCATGGGGTAAAATGAAGGGTTTGAATAGTAAGTTACATAAATTATCCAGAACAAAAGAATATTAAGAATTGATCTTAAAAGCAGTCACCTCTTTATAATCTAAGGACCTATACACTAAATTCAGAACATAAAAATGTAATTTCTTTTCTTTTCTTTTTTTTTTTTTTTTTTTAATTTTTGAGACAGGGTCTCGCTTGGTAGTTCAGGCTGGCCTTGAGCTCACTATGGTGCTCAGGCAAGCCACCACGAACTCAGTAATCCTCCTGTCTCTGCCTCCTGAGTGCTGGGATTACAGCCTTGAGCCCCCACATCCGGCATTGTGGTATGCGGTGTTGATTGTTGGTGGGCGTGTCTCCACGCCCAGCATATGTGGTTACCAGGGATCGAACTCAGGACCTTGCGCTTGCGAGGCCAGCACCGGAACCACTGAGCTAATCCTCCGGCCCAAAAATGTAATTTCTATATATGCACTTCCCCCTCAACATTCCTTTTCTAACTAGGTAATGACATAAATCAAAATCTCTACATCATGATATATATTTCCCTCAACCCAAGTATTACATTTATGTGATTAGCATGATGGAAAAACTCTTCAAAAAAATAACATTTAAGATAAATATCAAGATTCACATACCAGCAGACTCTAAGAAAATTTAGCAACAAAAATAAGCCCTGTATGATTTAAAAAGACAAAGTAGGGTGGTGCATGCCTATAAACACTCTGGGAGGCTGAGTCAGAAGGATGCCAAGTTTGAGCCCAGGATAGGCAATGGGAGCTGGGGAGGTAGTTCAGTGTAAAGGTCTTAGGTTCAAGTACTGAAACAAACAAATAAACCAAAAAACCCACTGAACTATAACAACAAAGTAAACACAGAAACAAACCAAGTTAGACTCAATGTGTACTTCTGCTAATCTGCAGATCCTATAGTATGTGAGGAAGAAGCTCTGATTTATCGAATTTTATATATATAAATTAGGTAAATTAATTAAAATCTAAATTGCAGGTCTACATCTATTGATACAAACTATATTATTTTACCTACATTTTTCCATAATCTGCCTATATTGCTACATATCCATTCTATCTACCTATATAAAATGTATGCACTGCATTCTTCCACTTGTTCAAATTGTAATTCCTGGTGCAAACTTCTGATACATGATTTTTCTTAACTCTGTACTCACCAACAAAATCAAAGTCCTTAGAGCTTCACATCAGATTTTTACTTCACTGATAAGAAAAGGAGGGGCTCTTCTATGATTTCATAGTAACTGACTTACTCATGATATAACAGGATTATATACAAGTTCATTTGTTTAGCTTTCTCTAGGAACAGAATGAAACTCATATCCATGTCTTACGTATCACACCATGTCACAGTTTTTGGCTCACAGTGCATCATTGTGCATCATTCACCCATACAGTCTATGCTTTAAAAAAGCCAAATCACAATCAGTACAAATAACTATGTATCACATTTGGATCACAATGGCCTATGATTCTGATACATTCAAGGATTTTACTTTTTTTAAATATGCTTATTGGGCCAGAGATTTAGCTCAGTGGTTCCAGCACCTGGAACCACTAGCAAGCACAGGTCCCTGGTTCAAAACCTGGTAACCACATACAACAATACGGGGTGTGGTGGCTCACGCCCACCAGCAATCAGTACCACATACCACAAATGCGGGCTTGGTGGCTCAAGCCTGTAATCCCAGCACTTGGGAGGCAGAAGCAGGATTGCTGAGTTCAAGGCTTGCCCTGAGCTACACAGTGAGCTCAGGGCCAGCCTGAACTAAAAAGCGAGACCCTGTCTCAAAAAAAAAAAAAAAAAAAAAAAAAAAAAAAAAAAAAAAAATAATAAAAA
>PVIC010050008.1:0-12964 GCA_004025085.1 Thryonomys swinderianus | reverse complement strand
TTTTTTTTTTTTTTTTTTTTTTTTTTTTTTTTTTTTTTTTTTTTTTTTTTTTTTTTTTTTTTTTTTTTTTTTTTTTTTTTTTTTTTTTTTTTTTTTTTTTTTTTTTTGAGACGGGGTCTCACTTTGTAGTTCAGGCTGGCTCTGAGCTCACTACCTAGCCCAGGCAAACCTGGAACTCAGCAATCCTCCTGTCTCTGCCTCCTGAGTGCTGGGATTACAGGCGTAAGCCACTGCACTGGGCACTGTGGTATGTGGTATTGATGGCTGGTGGGCGTGAGTCACCATGCCCAGCATTGTATGTGGTTACTGGGATCCAACTCAGGACCTTGTGCTTGCGAGGCAGGTGCCGGCACCACTAAGCTAAATCTCTGGCCCTCAATGTTAATTTCTTAATTTTGATAAATGTATACTATAGTTACATAAAATAACAGAAGAAGATGGGTACAGCTTTCATAAAAAAATCTCTACATTATCTTTGCAGTTGTTCTGAGCAATCTAAAATTATTCAAAAATAAAAATCTTTAATGAAGATGGGGGTGATTGCTCCAACACAATTGTATATCTAAAAATGAGTGATGGAAAGAAAGCAGGAGGATCAATATAATGGTTTAATCCTAAAAAAATTGCTTTTTAATCTATATGCCCAAAATAAGGATTAACAGATTAATTTGGTAAAAATTATTTCCAAGCTTTTAAAATCATTTAATCATCCAAGACACATTTTAAGTTCTTATTTATGCCAGACCCTGAAAATAAACAGCCTTATGCCTGCATTAAATGAAGGAGGCTGGGGCAAAGATATCACAAGCTTAACACCTCAAACATTTGGGTAACTTTAGCAAGACCTCCTGTCAAAAAATGAACAAACAAAAACTAACTAAATAAAAAGCAATGGTGATTTAGCTAAGTGGAAGAAAGCCCCTGAGTCTCTAGTATCACAAACTGTTGGGACCAAAGAATCTTCATTTTATAACTCACCCCTATCTGATGTTTTAGCTGTAAACAAACATTGTACTTAAAAAGAAGTCCTGTGTAGATGTGATATATATTCTGTAAAAATAACTTGTGACAACTTGCTAATTGTGTGAGGTTTCCTAAAACTCCCCAGACAAATGAGTAAGGTTGCTGGACTGGGTGCGCTGGTCGCCAAGTACAGTAATTTCCTGAAAAGCTTAAGGGGACATAGCTCACATAACTTACCAATGAGCTAATCCTAAGGGCTCTTTCTACCAAGGGTCTCCTTGTTCTGACTAGTTAGCCCTTCCACAAAATGTCCTTGTATTTACTGTCCCTCCTCTGCCAATGCAAATTGTTAGCCACTCCCTATTAGTGACCCTACCCCTTCCTGTAAGTGACCGGACACCTTCCTGTAGGTAGACCAAAAATGTTTTAAAAGAGCCGGTAACGAAAGCGCGTGGTGTCCAATTTGATATTGGTAGACCCACTGTATGCTGTGCTAATAAAAGTGCCCATGTTCATTACATGCATGTGTTGGTCTTCTTCGGGATAGCATGATCCAGGCATTACAAAACCTAGCCATCAGCTAAGCAAACAACCAACCAAGGGAACAAACACAAACAAGAGTGCTGCTGTAACACTACCTGAAAGACACTGCCTACTGAGCCCAAATCAGTGAAGGCTGACACTCACCTTGCCCTGCTAGTCTCTGAAACAACTTTTTACTCTTCTGAAGATGGCTGCCTGATACACTTTCCCTGGATAATAAGACAATCTTCATTCAGCAAGCCCTTCCTCTCTTCATTCTCCCACAATTTCTAGTGGTTTCCCCTCAGAAACCCCAAGCCTCAGTTTAGTGAGGGGCACTATCTGAACTTCAATTATCATCCCTTCTTTGAATCAGATTTCATAAGGTTCCTGAGCTCATGAGCATTAATATATTTGTATGTCTTCTCTCCTGTTAATCTGTCCACTGTCAGTGTATTCCAGAGGCTCAAAGTATTAAACTTTCAGAGAGCAGGAGTTACTTTTCTGAAAATCCTAATACCTCAAGTTAAAGGAGAAAAGATTTATTTCACTCACAGTTTGTAGAGGTTTCAGTACATAATCGGCTGGCTCTAAGGCTGGGTGACACGGCAGACAGGCATCGAAGAGGAGAAATAAGTCATGACAGGCAGAAGGAAGCAAAGCGAAAAAGAGATCTTAGCAGGTTTTTTTTTTATTTTTCCCTGCCCCTTTTGTGTTTTATCTAGGCTACTGGGGGGCTGGGAATTTAGCACATATCTTGCACAAATAAGGGCCCAAATCCCCAGTACTGCAAACTAACTAACTAACTATATACATATATACATACATACATACTTAGGCTACTTGGATTGGGGTGGTGCCAAATCAATCAGTGGAATGATTAATTAATCATCTACCCTTAATCCAAACATTCTTAATCTCAGTATTAGATCATGAATCAATCACACACCCTAGATTCATTCCCACCTATGACTGCATGATGCCTTGGGAGGACATGTAATCACAAGTCATAACAAGAAGGAAATGTTTAATGTCTCTACAATATACAGCATGTGGTGTGGAGCCATGAATAATATGTTAGGTATTGCATCTTTAGCACAAAAATTAATTTAGTGTCATTAGCATCACCACTGACAACTGTTCTTACAGTAATTTTAGCAATTATAATTTTTAACATGTAGACGTCCATGCACATGCATGTTTGAGTATATATATATGTAATCATGTACATATAAGTGTGAAGATATTACATGCATATGATTAACTTCAGCTTCACAAGTTTTACATATAAAATTAAATGTATCACAATTTATTTTTCTTGTAGAGTTAAATATTTGGGAACAAAAATTAATAGTGTGAATATCAGTTAATAGAATGTAAATCATCATGAAGAGTAATACATTTTGGATTTCTGCATACTATCATTAGAGTTTTATCAAAGTCACTTTTAATACCTGCTTTGGGATTTTATTATGACCACTTAAAGAAATGAGGCTACAGGTAAAAACTACAGTTGATATTGTAAAATAGGTGGGTAAAATGAGTTAAGAGATTTTTATGAGCAGATAACATTTAAACTAGGGACTGAAACCACACAATCATACAACTGAAGCCATTTCTCGCTAGAAAGCACACGGCACTGTTTTCCATTCTTGTTTGTGCATTTTACCTTTTATAGCCAGAACCAGATAAAACTACTTTGGGGCATTTGTTTACTGACATTAAAGTGAATTCATGGAGACTGAAATCTTCTCTATTGTCCCTTTTGGGATGAATCAACTTTATTTAAATGGTAATTCACTCACATATATCTAATCCCCTTCAAATACTTCCTTTGTTTATAACAACCATAGATATTGAGGATTTAGAAAAACGGTTTGCAAATATTTCTGAACATACGAGTAATAAAAGCTTGGCACTGGTACTCAGTAAATTAGGTATTCCTGAAGAAAAGGGAATGTTTCCATTTTCAAACTAAAATATACTAGACAAAGGATTTAAACATAATCCTAAACTATAGTTAATCACTAATTCTGGGAGACAGTTAATAGCTACTACTAGAAAAGAGAGTCACTTATCATAGCTTCACAAAATTCTTTTCTATTATATTACTGAAATCATTTACCTTTTATTCTTATTAAAACATTTTCCAGCAGCAATCACTTCTTTCTCTTTTCTTTTGGATCTTTTACCTGTTGCTTCATTAATTATTAAAATCTGTCTGTTTAAAGGGTGCTTTTTAAAGAGGATCCTTACAGGGGCCACAGATTTAGCTCAGTGGTTCCAGCGCCTGCCTCACAAGTGCAAGGTCCTGAGTTCGATCCCAGTTAACCACATACAATGCTGGGCGTGGTGACTCACGCCCACCAACAATCAACCAGCAATCAGCACCACATACCACAGTGCCGGGCATGGTGGTTCATGCCTGTCATCCAGCACTTGGGAGGCAGAGACAGGAGGATTGCTGAGTTCGAGGCTTGCCTAGGCTACATAGTGAGCTCAGGGCCAGCCTGAACTACAAAGTGAGACTCTGTCTCAAAAAAAAAAAAAAAGATCCTTACAACTTAGTTCTGTAAATTCTATTTAGTCTTCACTCTTTAAAAATTACATGCAAATTACTAGTGTTTTTCAGGGTCTGTGTATTTCAGACAAAACCTATGAAATCGTTGTGTGTCATAGGCAACAATTTGTATAGAGAGAGCTGCATTGCTTTCTTCATCAAAATTGTCAGCAATACTAAGTCAGTGTTCAACAGATAAGAAAAGATAAAGAATATGGATGCAACAGAATGTGGTCTTGACATATTTTCATATTCTTATAATAATGTGATTACAAGAACCTCAGTTTTTGTTGTTGGTTTGCTTTGTTTCATCTTAAAATTTCACTATCTAAAATTCCAGTTAAAAGTCAGATGTTCTATAAGTAGATAACAAAAGAAAATTCAAGTTTGTGATGTTTTAAAACAACTAAAATGCAAGGAAACAGAAAATTTGAATAACAGTGCAGACACAGAGACTAGCATCAGGAAGGAAATGAACTCCTGGGCCTTGTCCTCTTAGTCACTAAAGCATATTTGTATTTCTCATCCAAGGCAGCCAGGAAATTTAAAGTGGTTTTTGCCAAAGAACAGAAACTCTTCATTTGGGTCTCCAGACTCCCAACAGGTAACTAAAAGTACAACAAAGCTTGAACTTCATTTGATACCTTAAAACTTTGGGTCAGAGTTCTTGCATAGCTCTGTATATAGGCATAGTAATCATTTAGGAAGTGTCTGTCTAAAACTGGGATAAAGAAGGGGGCTAACCCTAAACTTAAATAACTTACATTATTTCCCTTTAAGATCAAGGACATCAAAGGAAGAGAATGTCATTTTATTATAGGTAGAAAAGCCAGCTAGACATAGGTAGGCAGATAGACAGGGCCGGCTCTTGAAAGACTTGCAAAAAAGAGGAACCTTCTGAAGGTCAACACCATCAATGAGAAACTACACTTCCAGATAGCAGTGACAGGCAGACCTCATTCTCTCAGGATGGAATGGCAAAATCCAGATCTAGCCCTTCCCTGGAATGCACAATTACAAATTCCCCATATGGCGGGCCAGGGCTTTGACCCACCTGGAGGAGTCTCCAGACAAGCAAGACCCTCCAGGGCTTGATTTCTCATTGGACCCTATTCAATCAAAAAGTTGCTGAAGTAGCTATGCTTGTCATTTACCCATTGGTTAGTCACAGTTTGCCCATTTCTTTCAAATCTTATTGGAAGCCCCCACTGTACTCATTGGTCAATTGTAACCCATCTGCCTTTTTTGAATCTTATTGGTAGCCCCCTATTTCAGACCTGCCTCACCTCGTGGCTTTGCTCCATAAAAGCCCTCTAAAAAGTGAGGTAGGGGGGTTACCCACTTTCTGGGTTCCCCTTCTGTCTCTCTGAAGGCAGAAGCTTTCTCTCTCAATAAAATTTTCCGTCTCAAACCTCCATCGTTCCTAAAATTCATTCTTCAATTTTTAGAGAACGGGAACTCGCATCTCAGGTGGGGAGTTAGGCCTTAACTCTCCTGCGTCAATTTCTAGTCCTTCACCTATCCCCAGAAGTCTCCAGTCATAGCCTTACATGTGTGGTCATTTTGAATTCCAGCAGAAACTCCACAAAACTGGCATGCCCCAAGCAGAAATAATCATCTCAGTGAGACCCAATGGCCTGCTTCTTCAAGATCCATTTTGCAAAACCAGGGTTGAGATAAATGGCCCACCAGACTCTTGCCCTCCTTACCTATTCCACACAGAGTAGTCTCCTTTCTTTGGTCAGTGGACCAGGCAGAAGCAGAAGTCAGCTCCTTAAACTGGAGTTCCCTCTCTTCTTTGCCTCCTGTCCTAACTCTGCCTGATAAATCTGCCCATGACTTTTATAGATACATCCTGAAATGTCTTTGTTGAAGGCAGCGTGATGAATTGAGGTCCCTGTCTCCTCTTTGGGGGACCTCTTTAGACCCTGTCTGGTGACACCATTAACATTATGTAATATTATGGACCACTATTAAAGATATCTTGAGTGGAGAAAGCTAGATTCCCCCTAAATTATATAAGAGTGATTTAATATAAAAGCCAAAGACAATTATAAATTTATGTTAATATAGAATACCTCCCTTACCACAGGACCCTAGAATTATCTGAATCACTCATTCAACACCCAAGCTACATTACAGATCTTTCATATAGAATATTTGGAGAGTAGAATCCCAAACTACATTTAGGATGAGTGACTCTTAAATAATATGAAGTTTGAAAATGATTTGCCTACAAAACGTTAGGAAAGGAGTGCCACATAGTATTGTGGGAAATTGAGAAAGAACACAAGGAGGGTGGAAAGTCAGATAAAATAAGAAATATTTACTTCTAGAAGGATTGAACTTAATTCAGGCTGAGCTAAACTCTGCCTCCCCTTTTATAGGGACTTCACAATCTGTTACCTCATTCTCTTAATACTCTGGTTATTTTAAACAAGCACTTAGTGTCTGCAAAAATTACAAGGTAAATAAATCCACCTAGCAAAATATTTCTTCTCCAAGGCCGGGGTGGGGGTGTTTTTTTTATAAGGAAGGAGCAGTAAACACAAATTGCAGCCTCAGTGGACAAGGAGAACAAATATGTAACTCTTTTACATATCAAGCCACTTGATTCACAGGGAGCTGGGGTTAGCAGCAGTCAAGCCCTGTCCTCTCTTATCTGTTTATTTCCCTGATACAATAGTATGTAGACAGACCTCAGCAGAGACAGGCTGTGTGATTGCCCAGGGTCCACAGTAAATTAACTATAATGTTAGCCTCCACCTGACTATAGTCATTCCCATTGTATTGCACATGATTCTTAGTTTAGATCTCAGGTCACTTTCACTGATCTGTGGAATACACTGATGTGACACTTACATCAAAAGTGACCATAGACCAGCCTTATCTACTTCCACTCAGAATCCCAGTAGCAATCCCACCAGGCTCACATACCACATCCCATGCAACACCAGTCAAGAAGTCAAAATGGAACTTACCACATGGAAATGCTTATCAGACAGAAGCAGCCTGAACAGAGGGCAAGAGGAAAAAGATGGTGTAGACAAGAAGCAGAAAAGGAGAAAATAATAAATTGAAATGTCTGGTTTAGGGCACAGATAAGAAACAATCATTTAATTTTAGTTAAACAAATATCAGGTAATAATTGATATGTGGACAAAAGTCCACTGATATTAAATTGACTTTAAATAAATCATGCACCATTAAGAAAGATGAACAGTTAATCTTTTTGATAACACTACAAGGAGCCTTATTACTAATATCACTCATATACTGAGGATATTAATATCTCATACCTTTCCCATAAGAAAAGGACAATGATAAGGCTTTAGAACTTTAAGATAATCATAATCATCATATTTCTTTTCTTATTTTGATCTTTCCTAATTTTTAATCTTCTTGGTCTTTGGCTTATCTGAATAGTTTCTTTCTTTGTTTAGTTTTATGTGTCACAGAAGAATGAGATCATAAAGTTGCTGCCAGTAGCATAGATGAGAATAATACTGCATACTAGAAAAATGTGAGCATTGGATTTAGGGAATATGGCCATTTTTTCTCATTTCTGTTATTAGCCAGCTATATGCATAGAAAAGAGTACACATTAAGGCTATTATAATACATTTTTCCTTCCTAGAATAAGAATCAAAGGAAACCATATTTAATAGTGTATAAAAATAAAAATGTCCTATGTACACAATTTGTCTCATAAAATTTAATTTTTATTACTTGGACTATGAATAGCTAAATTGAGAGCCAAAATCCTCTGTTAGGTACATGCTGCTATATAAATATATTCCAATCAGTGTCAAAGAAAACCAGGGATAAAAGAACCCTTAAAGTATGTTTGTCCAACCACCACTGTTGCTTAGATACAATCAGCACAAATAGAAATTATGTAGCTAATGAAGGTGTTTGACCTTATAATCAGACAAAGCACTCTAAGGTGGATTTATTTAATTATTATACATAATAGTGACATATTAAGATGGAAGTTTTGAAATCACAGAATGTCTGAATGTATGTTCAGTACATTTATAACCTACTTGGGGATTAGTTACAAAGTCAGTGGTAAATTGATCATAATGTCCTGGACCAAGGCTCTTCAGGATTAAGAGCCATAAACCAGCTTGTTTTGTTTCACTGCATATACACTGACTGTGGGCTATTAGAAGCTGAGGTTAAATTTGGTTACAGGGTAGAAGGTTATAGCTATGGGACAGTAACAAAATGCTTTTTCCTTTTACCAAATCAGGTTTATTTTTGATAAGTGTGTGTGTTGTGGGCCACAACTGTACCTAAATTTATTTGTGATGCCATTAAAAATCGACAACTATAATGCGGAAAACTGTTGCTTACACCCTCAATTACCATTTTAACATTTACATGTCATTGCTTTCTCTGAATTTTTTTTTTTTTTTTTTGAGACAGGGTCTCGCTTTGCAGTTCAGGCTGGCTCTGAGCTCACTATGTAGCCTAGGCAAGCCTCAAACTCAGCAATCCGCCTGCCTTTGCCTCCCAAGTGCTGGGATTACAGGCGTGAGCCACCACACCTGGCTGCTTTCTCAGAATTTTAAAAATTAAGATCATTTTTAAAAATCTTTAGCACCTTCACTCTAGTGAAGCACATTTGATCATTTTAACATCATGAATTTAGCCTTAAAATTCTTCCAAATTAGAACTAGGTCTCTTTCCCCTTTCTTGGTCACTATTCACCTGGAAGGTCTGTGGCAGTGTTGATGTACATAGAAAGTCAGGGCACACTGAATGGAAAAAAAAAACCTCTGTGTGTGTGTGTGTGTGTGTGTGTGTGTGTGTGTGTGTGTGTAAAACACTCACTGTTCTTACGATGCTTTAAATATGAACTAGACATACATTTGTCATCTTTATCACAAAGTGTTTTACGTACCTAGTTTCTTAACTGGATATGTTTTGAACACATCCATTTCCCATAAACTTGGTTTCTCTTTCAGTAATCATCAAGCTGCCTGTGTTGAATTGGGGACAGTGTGTACTTATAATTCCAGCACTCTGAGAAGCTGGGGTAGGAGTATCATAAGTTCGAGTCTAATTTTGGCAATATAGGTACTTATCCAGACCCTGCATAAAAAACAAAACACACAAACAAAGGAAAAACAGAAGGCTGCTGATGTAGCTCAGTATAAAGTCCTGCAGTTTAATTCCCAGCATCACTAAAACAAAATAAAACAAGACCCCTAAAATAAGATGCCTATACTGTCTAAGTGCTTGGATTTGTTTCCTGACACTATTGTTCTCTACCTCTGTGATTTAGGGGAAATTACAGATCTTTATTAAAGCATTTTCTTCCCATCTGTAACGTGACAGTAATGGTCACTGCAACCTCACAGGATAGTAGATGTCAGGAATTTTGTGCAAGCCAGAGATCATTAACAATTATTAAACACAAACTCTTTAATCTTTTCATTTTATTAGTGATGTACTCCAGCAAGCCCATCTTTGCTGCACAGATCTGGCCCAGGCTCAGCTTCTTCTTTTTTCTGCCTGTTTTGACTGTTTTGCCTTGTACTGTCAGAACTCACAGGAGACTAGAACTTGGTGTAGTGGTTCTGGTTACATCTCCTTCCCTTGTTTCCCATGGAAGGAGGGAAGGAAGGAGAGAAGGAAATATGGAAAGAAGAAAGGGAGATTGCCCTTATGGTCAGAAACACGTGTTCAAATACAACCTTGAGTCTTGCTTCTGATATTAACGGCAAATCTCATTTTTCATATGTCATTTAGAATAAAAGTATTAGGGCCAGATGTAATTATTAGTTTTATAACATAAAGAAGGTACAGAGTGTTATATTTTAAATCTGGATCATTCCCCCAAAGGCTCATGTGTTTGGAAGGTGTATTGATCATGGAAGTTCTGGGCTCAGAGCTGACTTGCTATAAGGAAGTAGAGCCCTGCTGGAGGAGGCTGGTCACTGTGTCCTTCCCCTGGAAGAGTCCATCTCTCTCCCCAGGCCTCCTTTCTCTCTCTACTAGCCACTATGAACCTTCCATTATTGTCATTCCTGCTTTGGAGCCAGTCACATGAGGACTGTAACCATTTGGTAAAACAACTGTCTCCTCTCACAGGTGTTTGTCAGGCATTTGTCCCAAGAATGAGAAAGTGACTAAGAAAAAGAACTTACTGTACCACAAGGCACGTAGTATATTGTCTTTTAGTTGTGGTATTTATCTTATTGTGATGACCTGAAAACAAATTAATGGATGTATTTAATATTAAAAACACTAGAAAAATTTGGCAGAATGTGAAGAGTATTTTAATCAGCTAAAATTCTTTCTCATACAAATAGTGAACTCAATTACATTTTTTAAGGATGACAGAATTGTATTCTTTAACTATAGTAACTATAGGTATGGTGAATGTTTCTCTTGACTAATCAGATCAGAAGATGGAGACATGGAGAAAATAACTAATTTGCAAACATTTATTGATGATTCCTTAATGAACTCCTTGTCCTTTCCCACAATGGTAATCTTTAGCCAACATGAAAGTAGTAATTTGGGAAAATTTTCTGACTAATTCTATCTCTTGTCATGTACTTTTTATACTTCTCAGATTTTTTTGCCTCATATCTGGGACAGGAAAACTAGTGCATCATTTAATTTGAACTTCAAAATATCCCTGGGCAATAAATAGGCCAGATAAAATTATAACCAGGTTTTAAAATGAGAAATAGGCCTGGAAGTTAATTGCCCAAGGTTATGCAACCAGATGCTATTGGTAGACAGGACATGGACCAAGTCTTTGGATTGTAGTTTCAGGGTGTTCTGCCCCCCCCCAATCATATCTATGGGAATTTACAAGAATTTTGGCCAATGCCTTTGGGATGAAAGTATACTTCCTCCAATCAACTACTCAATATTTGACCTGCCAAATTAGTTCTAAGCCTAGTAATGTTTTATTACAAGGTATGTGAACAAGTCCAACCTAAAACCAAGTATATTCATATATAAGAAAAGCATGTTAATATATTCGAATCATATTAGCAGGACAAAATGCACTGCTGTTATAGTTAGAAATCTGCAGATAGGATTATTTGCATTTGATTAGTCCCTGGAATTCTTTTTTTTTTTTTTTTTTTGCTTTTTGAGACAGGGTCTCACTTTGTAGTTCAGGCTGGCCCTGAGCTCACTATGGTGCCCAGGCAAGCTGCCGCGAACTCAGCAATCCTCCTGTCCCTGCCTCCCGAGTGCTGGGATGACAGGCGTGAGCCACCACGTCTGGCATTGGTCCCTGGAATTCTTAACACAGTGCTAAATATCTACTTAGGAAAAAACATGTTAACATGCTTTCATTGGTAAGTCCTATCAAAAAAGCATAAGTTTTCTATTATGGGTTAGTCTATAAAGCCAGCAGACACTTGAATGCAATACTAGAGTTTTTGATCTTTAATTATATTTTGAGCTCAGTCATGGGAAAATACATGTGTCAAAAAACTTTTTGCCTGTTTTCATAATGCTAAATGCAAGTTTTCATATACAGAAAACACTAAGCAAATATTATTCACTGACTTACTGAAGCTAAAGCTTACTGAGCAGAAATGTTTTCCAGTATCATGGAGAGAATGAAGTCAATTCATCTCTCTATAGAAACAAGTGAAAAACAACTCTCAGCACAAGTGCTGCTCCTGCTCTGTGTGGAGCCTGATGGAGAAGAAGGGAGGCCAGGAGTGCTCCCAGGGAATGTGAGTAGGCCAGTTCTTAACCTGGAGTTTGTAGATCACTGTGCTTCACTGATAAACTTTACTGAGTCTGTGAACCACTACTAAGAGCATACAGATGTTCCTACATACCTTGGGTGCCTGACTGAGAAATACAAAAGCCTAGCTCCTTGTTGATAATCTATGGAGTGTACCATCAATGTGAGGGTTTAGATATAACTAGTCCCAGAGCAATAATATAGCCCACTACTTCTTTTACAGAATCAGAGAGAGAGGTTGAAATGTTAAAGGATTGCTGTTGTGACTTCACTTTCCAAATCTTCTGAACAATGGCCACCAAATATGGATTAACCATAAACTTCAAACAAAGACATAAAGATAAATATGTTCCATGTGCAGTTCTTCTACGTGTTCAAAATATCCCGCTATATTCAACATAAGTGACATCCAGGAAAAAATTGGAATGAAAATCTACATGAGCAGTATTAAAGCACTGTGACAACTGAAAATTATAAGGTAAAATAAACTAAATGTCAGGAATAAGATCTATCTCTAGTGGGCTACACACACACACACACACACCATACACATATATATATATATATATATATATATATATATATATATATATATATATATATATATACCATAGATAGATAGATATCTAGATAGATAGATAATTCTGGAAAAGATGGCAACATTTTTGTTTGAGCAGGTAAAATGGCTGTCGTCATATTCTTCATTGCAAACAAAGACAAAATTTTGCCAAATGTGTCTGTTTGCTAACCAAATTGTTTGAAAGCCAAAGCATTCATGAAGTGAGGTACCACTGTGTGTGTATTATGTGATTTATATTATTTTTGTATACAAATATTTGTGTGAAGGGTCAATAAGTGAAAGGATCAGCCTTTGGAATAAATGTCACTAGATAGTCTTTTTTTGTTTTGTTTTGTTTTTTTTTGAAACAGGGTCTCGCTTTCTAGTTCAGGCTGGCCCTGAGCTCACTATGTAGCCCAGGCAAGCCTGGAACTCAGCAATCCTCCTGTCTCTGCCTCCCGAGTGCTGGGATTACAGGCGTGAGCTAGACAGTCTTTTTTCATGGGTATCTCAAGCCTACAGTGCTTTTTTTTTTTTTTTTTTTTTTTTGAGACAGGTTCTCGCTTTGTAATTCAGGCTGGCTGTGAGCTCACTATGTGACCCAGGCAAGTCTCAAACTCACAGCAAT
>PVIC010050007.1:0-12960 GCA_004025085.1 Thryonomys swinderianus | reverse complement strand
GGTCTTTCACTTCCTTTGTTAGGTTGATTCCTAGATATTTCATTTTTCTGGGTGCTACTGTGAAAGGGATTGACTCCCCAGTTTCTCTTTCAGTGAGTCTGTTGTTTGTGTAGACAAAGGCTGTTGATTTTTGAGCATTGACCCTGTATCCAGCAACACTACCAAATTTGGTAATTAAGTCTAGCAGTCTTTTGGTTGAATTTTTAGGATCCTCTAGATAGAGTATCATGTCATCAGCAAATACTGACAGCTTAACTTCTTCCTTTCCTATCTTTATTCCTTTTATATCTTTGTTTCCATCTGGAAACACAAGAAACCTAGAATAGCAAAAGCAATTCTAAGCAACCACAACACGGTAGGGGGTATTACAATCCTCAATTTAAAACACTATTATAAAGCCACTGTGATAAAAACTGCATGGTACTGGCAAAGGAACAGACCTGAGGACCAGTGGAATAGATTAGTAGACCCAGAAACAACTCCGGATACACTAAGCCACCTTATCTTTGACAAAGGAGCCAAACATCCCCAATGGAAGAAAGACAGCCTCTTTAACAAATGGTGCTGGAAAAACTGGGCTTTAACCTGCCAAAAGCTAAAGCTAGACCTATCTCTTTCACCATGCACAAAACTAAACTCACAATGGATACAAGACTTAAACATTAAAACAGAAACAATAAGCCTGCTGGAAAACAGGCTAGGTAAAACTCTTGGAGACATTGGCTTAGGCAAAGACTTTATGAAGAAACCTCTATAGCACAAGACCTAGCAGAAAGAATCAACAAATGGGATCTCATCCTACTGAAAAGCTTCTGCACAGCAAAAGAAGTCACTGGCACCACTAAAAGACAACAACAACATGGGAAAAGAATCTTTACTAGCTGTGACGAAGGGCTATTATCTACAATATATAAAGAACTCAAACAGATCAGCATCCCCAAGTTTAAAGACCCAATTCAAAAATGGGCATCTGAAATGAACAGATACTTCTCAGAGGCAGAAGTCAAAGCAGTCAAGAAGCATATGAAGAAATGTTCAACATCACTGGTCATTCTAGTGATGCAAATGAAAAGAACACTGAGATTTCATCTCACTCCACAAAGAATGGCCACGATCACAAAATCAACCTATAATAAATGCTGGCGTGGCTGTGGGGAGAAAGGAACCCTTCTCCACTGTTGGTGGGATTGTAGACTTGGGCAACCATTGTGGAGATCCGTGTGGAGATTTCTCAGAAAACTAGGACTACGGGTCCCATTTGATCCTGCTATCCCCCTGTTAGGAATATACCCAAAACAATTTTAAAACTCACATTGGAAAGATAGACGTACACCCTTGTTCATAGCAGCTCAGTTCGGGATAGCTCAATCTTGGAAACAACCCAAATGCCCATCAACTGGAGAGTGGATAAAGAAGATGTGTTTTTTTTTTTTATAACATGGAGTATTACTCTGACATAAAGAATGACAAGATAGATCCATTTAGGTGCAAATGGAGACACCTGGAGCATATACTAATAAGCGAAATCAGTAGATCACAGATAGGCAAATTCCGGATCTTCTCTTTGACATGAACACCTGTAGATGCAAATGAGCTCTAGAAAGTAGGACAGCTTTTATAGAGTGGGAAATTTCCATAGGAAATTTGGTGTGGGAATGTAATGAGGGGAAGGAATAAATATGATACAGAAAGAAAATAAAAAAGTATGTATAAAGGGGGTGGGGAGGTGTGGGTGGGTAGGGATATGGCTAAAAATGAAAATGAGAATTACCTTGTGTCATATACTGGTACAAATTCCCCAATGTTATACGTGATTGTGAGATTTATATAAATTGTACTAATAAAGAATTCAATTAAAAAATCACGAGCTTCTAAAATAATCTTTGAAACTTTCTGTTAGTGTGGTTTTCTGTTGCTTTTCATTGAAAAGGCAAACAAAGTTCTTTTATCAGCTACTTTGGAGCCCTAGTTACAATAACTAACATGGTTTTAAAATGAAATATTGGCTTACCTTTTAGGTTTACAAATTAAATTTTAGAATACAAATCCTTTTAAAACTATGGATTGTTAAAAGAGGTAGAGTTCTATATTCAGTTTGTAGGAAAAACTCATTACAGGCAAGATGTATCAGGAAGAAACAAAATACCTATACTGCAGGAACATGTACTTTTATCAAGGAACTTATAATTCTCTGAAAACCTTCATAAGGTAGAACAATATACATATGAATCCTAAATGGGTTATACAAACATACGTATTATTAAAGGTCAAAACCCATAAAATTATTCAACTTAAAATATACTTCAAGCTGTCCAGACTTGCCAGTGTGTGAACCATTTGCCATGTCCTCTCATGTAACAGAGAGAAGATAAATATGGAAAACACTTTAAGACAGTTTCTCATATTGAAATTCTGAGAAATCCTTTTGGGGGTGCATGAGCTACTAATGTCAACTGTTGATGCTATTATTTTATATATCAACATATTTCATGTAATAAGTGTTAAGTGATTAGTACTAATAGGAAAGGATACCTTATGAACCCTTTTTGAATAATAGTTTGTAGAAGCATCAGATATATAAATGTCACACAATTATTAAACACAGATGGCCACAGAGTTACTCTGGAAGATTTTCTTTACAGAAGGAATTTCTTGGTACTTTTTAAATGAGTAGGTAAGTTACATTTTTATAGTAGGTCCATGTAACAGGCAGGCATTCATTGTTTTGAGTTCTGTAGAGGCTCATGGTAAAAAAAAAGAAACCTTGCAATTTTTAGCATTAATTCTCACAATAGTTCTCCTTTGGAGTCCTCTTCATGTTTTTCAAGAACCTTCTTTTTAGCAGGTTCTCTTGTGCATACACAGGGGAAGGAGCTAGGAGTCCAGGTCAAGCTTAGCTCTCTCATTTTTCCTGAAAGTCATCCTTTTAAATTATAGCCAACATTCCCTATTTTTGCCTTTTTTTCCCCCCTATGAAAGCCCTCATTTGGTTTAGGTATCCATCTTCTTCTCCAAGGCCATTTGCTTTGGGAAAGGCTGTTCCAACCCCAATCTCATACAGTAGATTCTGGTTGGTTTACTTGATGGTAGAAAATCCAACTTGCTAGCTAGTGACTGGTTCAGGTATTTGTTTGTGATGTGTTTTGGGCCAAAGCTAAGTGAATAAAATAAAATTATTCCATGGGTTTAGGAAAAGCCTTCTTGTTCTTAAAGGAAGATACAGGAAAACATTACTTCTTTCTCTCTAAGAATACTGTCATGCTTTGAAGTAATCCTTTTGACTTGGCGTGGGCCAACATGTGGACAAAGAGCAGAGCTTAGAGAATTCCAGAAAGATAAATGTAGAGTCTGCTCAGCCATGTTTTTTTTTTTTTTTGTAAAGACCCAGATAATAAATGTTTTGTTTTGTGAGTTATATGATCAATGTCATTAATACACATTTCTCCTTTTGCAGCACAAAAGCAGTCACAGATAACACATAGATGAGTGGCACTGGCTATGTTCCAATAAAAGTTCATTCACAGAAAAGGCAATAGACTATGTTTGATCTGTGAGCTATTCTTTGCTGAGTCCCAAACCAGCACTCAGCTTGGCGTCTAGACTGCCAGTATATTTTTATTAGTTTCTAGCTATTCAAGGATAGTGCATTTTTGGTTTTTATTACCTGAAGCCAGGGTACCCTCCAAATCCTCATTTTAGACATTAAGATCCATTTCCTGTACTGCTAAGTAAGCTTTCATTACAAGAGAGGCCTCTGGAAACTACATCATTGTCTTTCTCATTTAGCTTATTCATATTTCTAATGACTCAAGTCTTAGGGTTGATCAGCTGCAAGCAGAATTTTAGGTTGGTGTGAGATTAGTTATTTTGGGGCACAGGAGGCCTTAGGGAAGCTCTATACGTCACTGTGTTAGAAGAGGCTCCTCTTGCTCACACAACTGGGCATAACATCCTTCACTGCTGTGTCCTCTTGTGGTTATTTTACTACTATCCTAGATGTATATGTTCTTTACCCTCCTCATGGAAGACCTGGATACAATAGCTTCACCACTCTCTATCTAGCAGTATCCCTTATGCACAGGGCAATGGAAAAAGTGAATGTGAATGATATTCACAAATGGAGAAAATGCTTCTGTGTAGGAGGATTCTAGTAATTCCTTGGAAGATACATCATTAGTATGCTGTATGATTAAGTTCTTTGCTCTAGCTATTCAGGTTTCTTGGACACAGTGTATTTCAAAAAAATTATGCTTTTATACAAGTATCCAGATTTTATCATGCCCTTCTTCTCACATGTGACCTGTAAAAGTACAACCAGCAGTTACTGTGAGAACAGACATGAAAATCAGAAGAGAAATTCCTTGAAAATCACTAGTACATTTTACTATGGTTGCATAGAAAGACCACAAAGAGTATACATTGCAGCATATGTATGTGTGTAGTGAAATTCAGAATTTTTTTTGTTTCATTTAAAACATTATTGCTGGGACCGGAAGTTTAGTTTAGTGGTTCCAGCACCTGCCTTGCAAGCACAAGGTCCTGAGTTTGATCCCTGGTAGCCTCATACAATGCTGGGTGTGGTGACTCACACCCACCAACAATCAATACAGCATACCACAGTGCCAGGTGTGGTGGCTCATGCCTGTAATCCTAGCACTCGGGTGGCAGAGGCAGGAGGATTGCTGAGTTTGAGGTTTGCCTGGGTTACATAGTGAGCTCAGGGCCAGCCTGAACTACAAAGCGAGACCCTGTCTCAAAACAAAACAAAACAAAACAAAACAAAAACCATTATTGCTGACTTCTTTACTTACATTGCCTAGAAACTGTTACACTTTTGAATTAACTAAATAGAAGTGATACCATCAGTATAAAGTATGACTGAAAAATACAAAAACAAAAAGATAACTTCAGGTGTTATCCAATACTTCCCTCCATATTTACATTGTTTGGAAGCCTATTTGACAAATCAGAACTTTATAAATTTGAATTTATTCTGTATATTAGTTTGTAGGACTGATAGTGTTTAGGCCTAACTAGTTTATTTTTTACCCCAATCTTTCTTTTTGTCTCTATCAGTTCAACATGGGTGTTTTAAAATGTCTTTTATACGTATATGTCATGCCTATGTGTTCCCTGAATTCAACATTTGAACATTTGGGAGAAAGTTCTAAATTGCACTTCATTTCTCTACTGTTTCTGTAATTATTTTCATTTTTGAGTCTGTTTGTATTAATTAGATTTTTTCCCCTCATTATGGGTTAGATCATCCTCCTCTTGTGCTGCAGCCTAGAACTTTTCTCCACAACAGAAACTGTGCAATCATTGGGCTCAGCTACTTTTATTTTCCACTCTCAGAAGTGACTGTCTGGATTTGGCCACTGTCAGTGCCTGAACATCTTGCTTTATACATTTTGTCTATAGTTACTTTAGGCCAGAGGTTAAATCTCGACCTTATTATTCCCTTTTGGCCCCAAACAAAACTTTTTTTAGAATTTATTTTTATACTGCTGCCTGAATTGTTGTTCTGAACCATTGGTCTGTTTTTTCACTCTGTCATTTGAAAAATCTGTGATAATTTTTTTCCATCAAAATCAAAGTTCTAATCTTTAATTGAGCGCCTAAAGCCCTTTCCATTATGTTTTACTCCACCTTGATTTGGTGCCATTAATTATTCGCTTCTCTGGCCCACCCTACTCTACCTCCTAACACCAATTCCTGGAATATGCCACCCTATTGTTTGAGTGTATTTTGTTTGTTTTTCCTGTGTGCATAGCACTTTCCCTTCTTCCACTGAACAAGTCAACATACTCCACAAGTCCTAGTTTAAACACAAGCTCCTCTCTTAGCGCTTGGCAAGATTAACAGTCTAATTTTTCTTTATTATGATATTTCTGACCCTTAAGGGGTCAAGACTTAGAAAATATATTCTGCAAACACCACACAGTAAATATTTCAGACTCTGAGGGCCATGCCAGGTCTTTATCGCATACTTTTCTGTGAGTCAATCTTAATTTAGGGCTGAGCAAAATCATGCTACAGTGGGCTGTTTGCTGAGCTCTTCCTGAAAGAATGG
This sequence comes from Thryonomys swinderianus, assembly GCA_004025085.1. NCBI lineage: Eukaryota > Metazoa > Chordata > Mammalia > Rodentia > Thryonomyidae > Thryonomys > Thryonomys swinderianus. The sequence continues at coordinate 6,887 of PVIC010050007.1, read as the reverse complement.
GTTTCTCCTCCCTTTTTTAATCCATCAAAATGCTTAGAGTGAGGAGATGCTCAATACTGATATACAGATCATTAATGATGAACATAATATAGTGTATTTGAATCCTTAATATATGACTGTAACTTTCTAAGACTTTATATTAGGTTACAGCATTTAGTCTGCATAGAATCAGGCTACATTTTTAGCACAGTCTCATAGATAGTTACAGGGAGACATAAGATTTGCCAAAATTATGCAGTAGATTCACTAGGCACTTAAGAAAAAGTCACGCAGGAACAGAAAGGAATGTCATGTATTTTTCCACTGTTGAGGCAGGCTCCCAGAGAGGACAGGATGGCTCTCAGATCCGTGCACTCAACATCTGTGTTGCTGATGGGAAACAAATGTAAATGGATGCATATCTATACTCTTTGACCTAACGCTGGAAAACTTTCAAGAGTAAGTAACCACATCTGGTCACATCTCTGTTTGACAAAACTAGGTTTCCAAATGTGAAAATTCTTGGATTATTGCTGTTGTCATATTTTTTTTAAATTGTTCCATTTTAAATACAATAATATACTTCAAACAAAACACTTGTTCTAAATTAGTTTTCTGCAGAGCATAGCTTGTTTTGAGTAAGAAGCTGAGGAAACATTTGAAACCACATACAAATATTTGGCTTAATTTTAAATCTTATGCACCCAACAGGAAAAGACAAGAGTCTCTGTCTTTTAAAAAGAACATTACCTCATGGCTGACAGTTTATGACAGAGTGAACTAATGTGCGTCTATATTAAAACTTTGGTAATGCCTTTTGGAAATCCCAACAGATTAGACTCCTTAGTATAGTGGGAGAAAAATTCCAATAATCAATCAAACCATCATCATGAAAGAAATGCACTCAAATAATCTGTCAGTAACAATTAAGTGATAATGACCTTATAGGAAAAATTACAGGGGCATAAAAAGCACCTTCTGTCAAAAGGAGTTTCTCAGAAAGCAGAAGCTGTTTCACTGCCACAACTTTAAGCAATAATTATGATTAGGCCAATTTAAAACAAATCAGTAAGTCTTGGAACTAAATGTATGATATATTTACATCAAGAATAGTATTGTGAAGATGGTTAATTTTCCTTGCTGGGAACTGAATGACGGTGATGCTCATCTGTCCCCGGAATTCTGCAAGCGGGGACCCAGACAGGAGAACTAGAGAAGCAAGGCACCTATGAGGGTGGCCTGTCGCCAAAGCAAGGACCTACTCTTTGAAATTATGTAAGTGTCATTTACTTCAGTTTCTAGAGATAAATGTCTTCAACTTTCAACTTCTCAGTAATGTTCTCCTTTCCAGTATTTCTTCTTGCTCATCATCATATCCTAGGCCATTGCAAGAAAAAAATTTTAAAAAGCAATACAATAAAGGGGGAAAATGGCACTGAAGATGCACATATGGGAACTACAGATACATTGTTCTGACACTGTCTATAATTATAAACACTACAGGTACAGTTAAAGTTAGGGAGAATTAGAGTTACAGTTTTATACTCTCTCATACAGGATCCTGCAGGATAGCCTCCTCTGAAGACATATTATTTCTTATCACTGGTTCAGCTTTGTCCATAGGTCAGACTGAAATTTGAGCCTTCCAAAAGCAGAGTACTAGGTTTTGAAAGGTGAATGTGGTTGTGGCTGAAAGTGTAACTTTTTTTTAATGCATAGTGAATCTATTGCACAATTTTGGCAAATCTTATGTCTCCCTGTAACTGCCATATCTATGAGACTATGCTAACAGTGTAGCCTGATTCTGTGCAGACTAAATGCTGTAACCTAATATAAAGTCTTAGAAAGTTACAGTCATATGTTAAGGATTAAAATACACTATATTATGTTCATCATTAATGATTTGTATAACTGTATTGAGCATCTCCTCACTCTAAGCACTCTGTTGGATAAAAGAAGGTAGAAGTCCCATCCTTTCAGGAAGAGTCCAGCAAACTTCAGCCCACTGCAGCATGATTTTGCTCAACCCCCAAATTAAGACTGAACCAAAGAAAAGTATATGATAACGACCTGGCATGACCCTCAGCGTCTGTACCAATTTGAGCAGCCTAGGGAAACTTGGGAGGGCTTTGCTAGTGAGCTCCTATCTTTGGCCACACACCTTCTAACACAATGGACAAAGTTAGCCATCACAGAATGGGTGGGCATGGTTACTCTCCTCTCTTATTGAATTCTAAAAGGAACATCTGATTTATTTTATGTAGATGCAATGGCAGGTGGATCTGAAAGCAATTACTATCTAATCAGTGGACACGATCATTTAGTAATGCATTTCTAAGAAGCTGAGTAAATATTATAGACAAGCTGGGGATATTTACTCATTATACATTTACCTACAATGGACCCTTGACTTAGAAACTCAATTGTTCCTAAAGGCTGCTTATAACTCAACTTGGTCAAATGAAGCTCAGTTTCCTTCTCACAGCCTCAAAAATCTCCCCTCCATATGCTGCCAGATCTCAGTGTCCTTAGACATTGGTCTAGGATTCTCAGTTAACCCCACACAGGAAAGGATGTTGTAATGTTCCTTCTAGAATTCTTTAAGGGTTAAGTCTGTGTTTGAGACCATCTGGAAGCATACAAGACTGGCATTCATAACTCAAGACTGGTTGTACATTAAAACAAAAATTCTGGTCAATCCCAAGTTGTTTGGATGTGAGGCTGATCGTAACACAAGGGTTCATTCTACTTGTTCTTTATTACAGATACAAGGATCATCATTCAATGCTGTTTTGTATCAATCATATTTCTGAAGAGAAGCAATGTTCCCAAATAGGTAAACAGTGGAACTCGAGGAGCAAAGGATGAATTTTGAAATCAATGACCTTTGGGTATCTTGTTAAAAACCTTTTTGTGCCTCAGTTTCTACACCTTCAAAATTGAAATCATAGAATTTCCTTCTTAGGATGTTTGTGAGGACAAAATAAGCCAATCTCTTATTTTTGGAACACTGCAAGGTACACAATATACACTTATACAATAAACAATGGAGTAAATAAGCATCAGTGCCCATTGTGATTATTAGTTGTTTTTGCATCTGTTGCCCTTCTTCATCAGCCCAGAGATTGGTAATTCTTGCTTGGTCACTAGAGGAGTCCTAATTGATTATCCAGGAATCTTCTTGGTGTGTTGACCTTTCATCCTGCTTCCACGTTAATCTAGCACAGACTTTTATTTTAGCTAAGACTTTTATTCTCTTGTTTCAGAAGATTAAAGTTGGAAAATATTTAGCCTCTTCGACACTGAAAATACTATTTTTCCATTTGTCATTTACTTCTACTGCCTTTCTGGGACCTTTCAGGCCAGCAAAATATAACTTTTATTCTCCTCTCTCAAGCCTGCACTTTCACACTTCCTTGCTTTGCTCAAAGTGAACCATCTTCCTGTATTTCCTTCTTCTTTCTGCTCTTCCATGTTTGGGCAGGCTTACATTTTTTAAGATCAGTTCACAAGGTTTGTGAGATTTGGAGATTTCTTTGGCCACTTGCCTGGTTGTGTAGGAGGAAATGTGGCCTCGTTTTCTCTTCCAGACACATTATTGATACCAATCTTTTACTTTTGGCTATATATTTTAGTTATTTAACTACTTTTTTTATTCAGTAGGTCAGAGTGGATTTACTTAATATCAATATAGAGACTTGTCCAAAGTCAATGATTCACACACACACACACACACACACACACACACACACACACACACACACACCACACTGAGCAAATGAATGATTCTTGGGTCTTTAGGTGGTAGATTCTCAAATAAGCAAAGTACTGAACATGACTTGGTCAAATGCAGAGAATTATTGTGTTTCCAATCAACATTATTTGTAGATAACATAGAGCATTTCTGACTTATTCTAGAAAGAGCTGATTTTGTAAACATTGTAGCAGTTTTGAGCCTAAACAGAGGGGCTGATCTAACTATGGCAAAGGAAAGGGTTCTAATCCAAGATGCGGATCAAGGTATTCATGGTGCAGATAATGAGTTCTGTACTCTCAAGCTGATGCTGTTTTCCTCTCAGTCATTCTAAAATAATCTCTTAGTGGTTTAAGCAGAGTAATCAGAGAGGTTGAATAAAGTCTTTCAAAATTTAACATAGTTTCCAAAGGGAAAAATTATTCCCCATTTATAAACAGGTTGTAATTAGTATAATAGCTCAACTTGAAGAATGAGACAATTTAGGCTGCAGAATACTTTTGTGTCTGAAAATAAGAAACATGGGGAACATGGGAAGCAGTGGGGTCACAGGACATTTGTGTGCCTAGGTTAGCCCTGTGTGCCCCACACCAGTCACACACTGTCTAGTGTACACACTGCCACTCATTGTAGACTCCAATTCTCAGTCTTCTCACCTGAAACAAGAGTAAATCTCCCTGTGGTTATGAGGTCTTTCAAGGAAATAACTCATGAGCAGTGTTTAGTGAATGTTGGGTAAAGATTTAAACAATATAAACCTTAGCAGCAATTTATCGGTGTATTTTCAATATAAAAAACAAGCAAAAACAGTTATGCAAATTTCTCTTGGAAAAGAGCATCTTATTTCAGTTTTCTGGAAGAATGCATGACCTTTGATAGTCATCTCAAACATTAGCAAAAATATTGCTCAATAAGCTGTTTTGCTGGATTCATGAGATATAATGATAGCTCTCCCACATTTACATCCCTTTTTCTTTTTAATAAAATAACCACTTTTGAATTTTCTCTAGAAATCTAGCATTACATTCTAAAAATTAGTTTGCCTGGTTAAATAATGGAATAGGTTGGAAACATTTCAGTCAATCCATCATTGGACATGTTTAAATTCCACTATGTCTCAGGGGAAGGATAGTCTATGTAAGAATGGTACTGTTGGAATAGAGTGAAGTGGAAGTGAATGTTTTTCATATATACTGTTGCCATAAGCATGCATTATTATTTTCCATAGTAAATTTTAAAGGCCATTATAATATTAATATGAATCATCTTTAGTTAAGGCCCTTTGTAAAATTATTATGCTGCAAAAATTTGTAGTCTGTGATTTCTGTCTCCTTCTTCAATCAAATTTTATTCTACTTCCCTTGCTCCCTACTGCTATTTATCAGTTTATTGCTAAGAGTGTGAGAAATTCATATACTCTTAAATGCAAAAATGTTCAAATGACATACATTTTTCTCCTCTAAAAGACCCTTGTCATTCAAAGATCAAAGGAATAAGGTTAAACATAAAGATCCTCTTTCTTGAATTTCTAGTATGCGTAACATGAGGAGGGCAGGCATTTGAACTGAGGGAAACTTTCTGGATTCATTAAGCTTTATCATTCATATGTTGAGAGTAGTCTGTTCTTCCCTGTGCATAAACAGAGATGGATACTGAACCATTTGTAGGCTGGTCAGACACCAGTATATATAAACCACACACCATTATAAAAAATTTAGTTTTAGATTTTTAAACAACTGGAACAAAAATCCATTACAGTTTTGAGCAGATGAGCTCTCAGATCTGTCTTTTAATTTCAAAATTATTCCAATTGCTGTGTTGAAACTAGGCTGCATGAAAGTAAAGGCTGGAAATAGATCCTGTAGGAGGCAGATGCAGGAATCCAGTGGAGAAGTTATGGTAACTTACACCAAGAGCACTGGTGGTAAAAAGAGGTGGACAGATTCTGGATATAGTCAAAGGCAGAGCCAACAGAATTTCCTGGTGGACAGGATCGGAGGTGCAAGAGTCAATGGTCATGTCAAAGCTTTTGACCTGGCAACTAAAAGGCCTAAGTCGCCAAGAGCTGCCATACTAACTGCCCCTGGCACCAAAGCTCAACAGGTGAAGAGTTAGGTAGAAGAAATATTGACTCTAGTCTTGACTGTCTTTCTTACCTCCTGGTTCTATGAATTCTTTCCAGGTTCTTTCAACTTGTATCTAATTTAGGTCAAATACATAATTTTTATATGTTGTGAATAAAAGATTAAGTAAACATCACATTCTTTGCTGAAAACCACAGAAACTTTATAAATGAGTAAAATTGTAATATTTTGTCTTGGTTAGCACACAAGAATCCATATGGAACTACAAATTAAGGAGCTGCTGACCTCTAATACGTGCACTCAGGCACTGTCTACAGCAGAACACTTGTTTTAGCACTGCTTATCTCACCACTGCCGGGTCTCAGTAGCACAGTGCCAAATTCCACCCCTAGCCCAAACTGTATTGGGATTTTTCCCAATAAAGTCCATTTATGTCAGGGAGACATCAAACTAATCCAGCCTCTGTGGGAAATTATGTATCACTGTTTTTTTACATCACCTATAAAAATAACATTACCTGGTTCTTATCCATCTAATTTAGAAGAAGAAATTTGAGAAGTCATTTATACATTTCTCCTTTAAAAATATTTCCTGTGTGGTTATGGGTAAAGGAAAAAATTTTAAAAATATTTTTTTTCAAGAACATTATTATATTTTCTCTTTGGGACTTTAATGGCAGGAGAACATTTTGTGATCATATTTTCTCAACCAAGACAGCAAAATCAATGGGAACTGCAGACTGGCTGTAAATGTTCTGGAACAACTGTTAAACAGAACCAGGGGACAAAGAGAAGAAAACTGGGGATACTTTGTGCTGCAAGCCTTTTTCAAAAAGGGTTATGGATGAAATCTTTTTAAGGACTAGAATAAAGCCAACCCCTTTAACAAACTATTTCTTTTAATTAGTCCTCAAGTGATCTTTCCTTCCCTTTCTTCTTCAGTTATTAGTATTCATACTAATCATAATGAAGTAAACAACCTTTAACAATGACAGACTTTTTCCTTTGATACATGCACAAGGGCCTTAGTAGAATGACTACAATACAACAGATGACTTGATCCATTTAAAT
>PVIC010050006.1:0-12954 GCA_004025085.1 Thryonomys swinderianus | reverse complement strand
CCCCTCCCCCTCCCCCTTTCCCTCCCCCTTCCCCTCCCCCTTCCCTCTTTCCCTCCCTCTCCCTCTCTCTGATATAAAAATATATGCTATATATATCCGTGCATCAGAGGCCGAATCAGCAGCGCAGTGATCACAGACTGGAATGCCTGAAATTGTGAATCAAATTTGCTCCCATCTTTCAGTTGTTTCCGTTATTTTGTCACCGATAGAAGACTCACACAGGCAGGTTTTTTTTTTTTTTTTTTTAGACAGGGTCTCGCTTTGTAGTTCAGGCTGGCTCTGAGCTCACTATGTAGCCCAGGCAAGCCTGGAACTCAGCAATACTCCTGTCTCTGCCTCCTGAGTGATGGGATTACAGGTGTGAGTCACCACGCCCCACACTGTGGTATGTGCCATTGATGGCTGGTGAGCGTGAGTCTCCACGCCTAGCATTGTATGTGGTTACTGGGGATCGAACTCAGGACCTTGCGCTTGCAAAGCAGGTGCCGGAACCACTGAGCTAACCCTCCGGCCCAGTTTTAATTATTTTAACAAGAAACTCATTTTGTACATAATCTGTACTCTTTCCGGTTTTCTGGCTAAATTAGGAAAAATGTGACTTTTCCCTTAAGTTCAGTTCTTCTGATAGTTTATGCTTATCACACTCCGACTTATCTTATCGTCCCACTTTACCACCTGGCTATTGATGTTTCCACAGCTGGGTGCATTTGAGACCCCACAAAATACGTAATTAACTTCGAAAAGGGGAAGTACATTCTAATCAAAAAGTTTCGACATCCGCGTGATGAGAAGTGAATAATTCCTAAATCTTTAGCTTGACTTGAGATCCAACTTCAGCAGTCGCAACAGCTGACTGGAGTCAGCACGGGGCTGGCTGAGCAGCTGGGAAGCTTTAATTGGAGCTAATTGCTGATTGGAGACTGGCAATTAGTAATTGCTCTCACCTGTACAAATTGGCCTATAAAAAACTTCAGGAAAGTTATGAAGAAAGATACAGTTTAATAGCCGCTTACAGGAACCTTAAGAGCAGATGAAGGAAGTGATTGAAACTATGGGATGGAAGCTGGGGTACACAACAGAACCGAGCGTGCCGAATGGCACATTAGCTGCGTCTGGGGATAGCGCCACGTGTGGAACGTACCTTTTTTTTTTTTTTAAGTACCCAAACTGGTTCCAGTTATGTGCTTACTAAAGGAAAATTACTCTCTCAATTTAAGAAAGAACATTTAGAAAGGAGGAAAACTTTTTAAATGTGTTGGCAAAAATAGATTTTTTTTTAAAAACAATGAAAGCTTTTTAAACATGGTGGAGTAGCCAGAAAATTAACAAAAACCTGATTTGAGAGGAATATATACATTTAATGATGTGATTCATAATTTTTCGAGGAGAAAATAATTCTAACAAAGATAGTTATAGGTGCACCAAAATGTTGGTAAAGAATTTCTAATAATCTATAACCACATATTTTTGTCTGGTGTGTAATGTGATGATGGAATATTGAGCATTTTCTTTGTACAATGGCTCTGTAGAAATGGATGCTTGACTAGTTTACTCACACTCTCTGTTCCCTTTACAACACTGAATAGAACTTCCTCTTGTGTTTCTAACTAAATTTGTAAATATTTAAAATCCTCAGTGTAAAATTTACAATTCTGTAGAGAGAGGCAAATTATAGTTGATACAAGAAATAGTGAACAGAATGATGAACAATAAGAAAGAAAAAAATCTACAAAATTATACATTTTTCTCATGTGGACACCAGGAAAGCAGGCATATGTCCGTGCCCTAAAATGAGAATTTCAACCAAGACACTAGGAATAACTTTAGACATGCTTTTTAAACATATAAAAATGAATGAAAAATTTTATGTTTTTGAAAACATCATTGTGGGAAATGTTATCATATAGGTTTTCCTGGCAAAGATATTTTTTGGCTTAATAAAATGTGTCCTTTTTTGAGGTGTGTAATGCTCAGTCACGATTCTCATCTGTATGTGAGAGGACAGGATGGCCTTACCAGGTAAAACTATTAACTGCTTGTAATGAAAAATATAAGATTTCACAAAAAAAAATAAACTTGTCATGACATATACTTTTTAATATACAAAGAAAAAACTGGATACAAAACAAAATAATGAGTATGTAACCAGCAATGTTATACCAATGGTATAACACTAATATAGTATTTAAAAATTAAGGTCAATTGTTACATATTTCCCCTGAATAGCTGGATGTCTAGAGAGATGATTAGTGAATAGTTATAGAGGAGGATTGCCTCATCAGGCATAGTTCTATTTTTAAAATGGAAGAGTAGTATTGAAAAAAATTTTTTTTGAGACAGGGTCTCACTTTGTAGTTCAGGATGGCTCTGAGCTCACCATGTAGCCCAGGCAAGCCTCAAACTCAGTAATCCTCCTGTCTCTGCCTCCCGAGTGCTGGGATTACAGGCGTGAGCCACCATGCCCGGCAGTATTGAAATTTTTTTTAAAAATTACTAGAATTATATGCAGATAAATACATATGAATTAATTTTTAGTTAAAAACAAATGCTGAAGAGCCAGGGATTTAGCTCATTTGTTCTGGCCCCTGTCTTGCAAGCACAAGGTCCTGAATCTGATACCTGGTATAAAAGAAAGAGAGACAGACAGACAGACTGAGAGACACAGAGACAGTGACACAGAAGGACAGAGAGAGAGAGAGAGAGAGAGAGAGAGAGAGAGAGAGAGAGAGAGAGAAAGAGAGAATAAATGCTGAAGAATAAAATCCGTGGTCTTTGTTAAAGATAATCTGGCAAAGTTAAAAGAAATAGATGCTTATCTTTCACAGTAATCACAAGCAAACACGGAAGCAAAATTACATAAATTATATTCATTTTAGCTATTGATTTTCATTAATCTAAAAGTATTTCTCCCATATAACTGTATGTCAGATTTCATCTTATATTTCAGCAGTTCCTTGGTTAAGTTGGGTCAACACGTGAAGAAACCCATTTCATTCCTAGTGTGTTCTTAGAATTGGCAAATATTAATCAACCATATTCAACTTCATTTTCATGGATCTATTAAAATCTCATTATCTTTTATATCACAGTGCTTGAAACTTTACTTTTACCTACTCGATGCTGATACCAAAGTCCAAGAGCATCACAATCCCAAGTGTTTCTTAGGAAAACTCAAGGAAGAGTTTATCATGCCTGGGAGTTATAATTATTTATTAGAAAAATGACACCTCTGCCTAACAGAAAATTTTATTCATTATTTTTTACATATTTTCTTATATTCATTTGTTACCTTTTGCTCTTCTTCTTCCTTAGTTTCATTGTTTTTTTCCTTCTAGCTATTTTCACTTTCTTTTGAAATTGTATTTCCTTGTATTTAATGTCTAGTTATATTTTTCTAGCTCATTCTGTCCGAAAATGTCTAAGATAAACAAACAAAAAGCAACAATGAAACCCTTTTCAAATGTGTGTCCTAAAGATCTTTTACTAATGTGCATTTTCTTTCCAGCTCAAGTATTTCTTCTTTGTTTTTGTTAATTCCTAGCCATAAGAGAAAGGGGTATCCTTAGATACATTAATAATCAAAATGTTGTATAAATAACTCATGAAGTAATATTTTTGCTGCATTTAATTATAATTAATTTTCTTAATTATATGTCCATTCAATTCACCAATGAAAAGTTAGCGATTAGTGAATGCAATGGAGATCAGCTTGGGGTCCATTTTGAATCAGAATTATCAGTGATTTTTTTGAGCACTCAATGCACCATAGCAGAATTTGACTACAAGACTGATAAAAAATAAAATATTTATGCATTTGTGTGAAAAACTGATTCATACCAAAAAGAAAAACTAACATGGTAGAGAAATATTGCAAAATTATATGAAAAAATGTTAACATCTAGTGACCTATTGTGAACATATGAGTGAAACATGGACCACGAGAAATTTTGCCAAAACATAAAACATCCTTCTGAAGACCCTCATTCAAAAAATTTCTCAAAACTATCTTTGCTATGTTAAAACAAAGTATTTGTAAATTCAATATGATGTTGAAATGGGGCCCTAGATTTGACTAAAACTTGGCAATTAAAATTACCTTTTCATCAACTAAAGAGGAAAGTTCTGCAGAAATTCACTTTGAAGTTTCTCAAGTACGTAAACTAATAAACTATTGTGATGTAACTGACACTAAACTGTTGACAGATTTTATATATATATTATTTTATTATTACATATATAATCTTTGCATGAGAATGCCACACAAATGCCAAATTAGAATGCATTAGATCTGTTTGAAGAATGATAAAGCAAAGAATATTCAAGTTTAAAGTATAATCTTAATAAAATTTAACTTATATGTGTTTGAATGAAAACAAGTCTTAAGTGTATAAAAAGTTTATAATTCATTTTATAAAGTTTAGGAATCAATGTCTTTGCAACACGAACTAATATAATTTTAAAATATTTAAATGACAAATTATTTTATAATATTATTCAAATACTATGTGATTTTTGCACACAATGTAGTACTTTTCACCATAATGAAAGATAAACTTGAACAATTTGTAGGAAAAGGATGTGCCTTGAGATCATAATGCTTATATGAAATAAAGTGAACCTACAGCTTAAATACGCCATGGTTCCTCTTACATGAAAAACCTAAAGTTTAATACAGTGCAAAGTAAATGATACATAATAGGAAGTAGAGAGATACATCTTCCTCAAAAGGGAAGGGATCAATAAGTGGTGGGAGTTTCAGGGAGGGGAGGAACAGGAATGAAATTCGAACAAAAATATATTATGGCCAAGTACTAAATCCACATAAGAAATGAAAGGATTATATACTATACAAACATACATAAAAGCAAAGGAAGGAATTCAAGAGATGGGCACAGGAAGGGGAGTGGGTAGGGAAAGGAGTGGAAAAAGGCATTTAGATACACTATGCACGCTCACCAACTCCCCACAAGGAAGGAGTCATCATGTACTAAAAACTAAATGAGTTATCATGTACCTTTTGTTCTTAGTACAAAAAATACAAAAATCTGAAAGAGCAGAATATATAGGGCATTCACTTTTCCCATCTTTTGAAGCCAACCAGAGCAATGAAGCTATCGACCCAATCTACATTACATTAATAATTAAGAAGTATGTCTTTCTTTAAGTAAACCATGCTGGAATGGGTTGATATTTTGGGGAGTTTTGGACAAGGATCTTCAGATCATCAGATTTTGAAAAAGGAAGAGTCATGAAAGAAATGGCAAACTCTTAAGAAGAAAACCAATAAGCTCTTCCTTGGAAACAAGCCAATCTAAGCTTCTGTTTGAAAATAAGGTCAATGAGACATTATTAGGAGAAAACAAAGTTGAAGTCCTGATGATTATAAACCTATCTTTGAAAAAGGGGGACTCTTAGGCTAGATAAAAGAGGCAGCAAGAACTCCAATAGCTTCTTTCAAATTTAAATATACATTTCTTTCATGTAGGGTTTACAGAGGCAGAACCTTCCAAGATAGAAGGGGACTCAGTTATATGTGCAGACTTGGAAGTTAGTGAGAGTTTTGTAAAAAATTAAAACTGATACCAAGTACAAGCCCAATATAAATAGAAAACTAAGTAACACGTAATTTGTACAGAGAGAACTTGAAATATAACTTAAAATAATTAAGAACACTGGGTCAGTTTTAAAATGCCCTAGGAGGAAATATAAAGCGAAAACAAACATGATCAAAGAAAGGAAAAGAAGAACATGAAAATAAAGATCGTGCCACTTATCAGTCACAATGATTTTCGACAAAGAACAGTTTAAAGGAAAATAAAATCTGGCTTTTTGGTAAATAACTTGCTGAAACCAAAGTACAAAACAGCTAAGAGGAAAAAAAATATGTCAAGAGGAAATAGAAAAAAAAAAATGAAGATACAAATGAAAAAGAATTTTGCAGGGGAAATGAAAAAAACAAAACAAAACAACAACAACAACAACAAAATAAAGGTTCTGCTACAGGTGTAATGGATCTTGGAGGAGAAAAATGAAAATTAAGTACGAAGGAGGCACATAGCCCAAGGGAGGTTTCCGCGGGAACTGCAAAAGGAGGCCAGTCGCTGAGCACCTCCATGCCTGTGTACACTGGGCTCTGATCGTCTCATCTACCCTTCTTCCTACCCAACCTCTCTGCCCCCCCTGCCCCCGGGACCCTTTTCAGGTTGCTACTTTCACATCAACGTTTTTCTTTCAGTTTTCACACAGAACATGCAATATTACTTTTCTGCGTCTGCATTATTCCGTTTCACATTATATTATCCTTTCGATCCACTTTACCTGTGAACTCCACTCTGCGCACGCACCAACTTTTCCGAGCCATTTACCTGCTGCAGGACACGTGGGCTAAGAAGTCAGCCGCAGCCGGCATCATTGAGGGTCTCTGTGGGTTAGTTTTTGTGTGGACAGAAATAATGTAAGAAATCTACCACACTTAAAATTGTTCTTCTGGCATAAAACAGAAAAAAATAAAGTATATTTAAAATAATTGCAAAAATTGGTAAGCGGCTAAGCTACATTGGTATGTATTTTAAGAATAAAATATACAACTAGATTTAGCATAAAAATTAACATGAAGTACTTCATTTTTCATATTCATACATGAATACTTTGGCTAAATCAGACTAATTTAGAAAGACATGATAACACATCCTTAATCCCAGCACTGGAGAGGCTAAAGCAGGAGGGTGTATGTCAATTTGAGGACAGCCTGCACAACATAGCAAGATTCTGTGTCAATCCAGTAAATAAATAAATAAAATTTTAAAATTGCGTTAATTAAAATGTTTAACGTTATTTTCCTTAATATTTATTATTAATATGAAAATATTAAATTGTAATCAAGTAGTTTTTCCAAGTTTTATACCTTAGTTTAAATGTGTTTATTAGAAAACATATACACACTCAGCCTGCACTATATTTCTGTTGGCTACCACTCTGTGGTATTTTTCCTTTCTCTGATTTCCTAAACCCTTTCCAGTTCAGTTATTCATGTAGGCCACCAGATAGAATCATCTCTTTTATTTTTAAGATGATTTTTAAATTATACTTAAATGGATATCTCCCTCAATTTCTTAATAGGCCTCAGGTGCCACAGTTTCCTGTAATTCTCAGGTAAGAAGTATTTTCAGTGTTGCTTTTAAACTCATTTTTCCACCACCACTCCCTTCTCTAAAAGTGGTATTTCTGCCTGCAGCAATCCACATAAATCTTTGCCATGTGAATTATTCACATCCAGATAGCCTAAAACTAGACGTTTAAACTCTTTGGTATAACTCAACGGTAGAGTGAGTCCTTGTCTAGTGTGTATGTACTTAGGTAGAATGGCCAGAATTTGATGTGTTTTGCTGCAGTAACGTTATTTTTTTATTTTTTAATTTGTAAAATTATACATAAAGATAAACATATAATATGATTGACCCAGATTGTAGCTCAGCAGTACACCATCTACCTGACACTGGCCCTGAGCTCACTATGTAGCCCAGGCAAGCCTTGAACTTAGCAATCCTACTGCCTCTGCCTCCAGAGTGCTGGGATTATAGGCGTGAGCCACCACACCCGGCAAAGATAAGAATTTTTAACAGAACATCTTGTGTATGGGGTATCTTCAAAGGGGAACTGAGGGGTTCAGAAGAAAGCAAAGAAGGGAAAGAAAAAAATTAGAAGGCAAAAAGGAAAAGCAGAAATAAACCTGTATGTAGGGAGTTGAGGGCTTAAGAAGGCCAAGGAATGGGAAAAAATAAGATCAAGATAAATCATATTCAATACAAACTCTCAGTGATAAATGTGATCACAAGCTACCTAAAATAGACCGATACACATAATTAAAATATATCTGGAATATACCACCATCTCGCTGGATGGAATGACACACCCGTGCAATGTCAGCCACACAGGATGCTGAGCAGGAGGATTTCAAATTCAAAGCAAGTTGGGATGATATAGTGAGATTTTTGTCTCAAAGTAAAAAATAAAAATGGGCTGAGGATGTAGCACTGTGCTGTGAGGCATCTGAATTCAACCTTCATGTAAAAAACACCACAACTACTAAACAAACAAAACACAACTCACTATCTAAAAGTGTTTAAGCGCATTGCCAGTGATTTTGCATATTCTCTGGAAAAGATCTCTCAGATACTGGTAACTAGATATAAAGGCTATACAGAAAAACAATGAATATGTAAATCAGATACCATTATTTATTAAAGTTTATGTGGTGCTTGTCATTTTAATATATTTATGCATGTGATATAATGATGTATGTGTTTCTGGATTGGTTCAAATTTGTAACTATTTGAGTGAACTCTTGCAGTTAGAAAGCAGAAATCCATTCAGAATCACTTGAATACGTGCTACCCATATTCTTACATTAAAATATCAAGCTAAAATGAATGATTTATGAAGTTTCTAGAGAAACACCATTTGTACTTTTTATGTGTCACTTACATTTTTCTGTCCTTTCAATTTGTTGACCTCTTTTGAACTTCAATACATTATTCTTTGTCCTTCACCTCCTTTAAATATCATGGCTTCATATCACCATTCCAGGCAGTTTTACACTATACAAATAGCTTTATAAAACTGTTGTAAAGGAAGCTACTGAATTCACTTACAAGTTTTCTGAATGTGGAATGTAACAGTGGATCTACAGAAATCCTCAGGATAAGGAGGCTTCATCAGAGGAAAGTATTATTTTATTATTTATTTCACAAAAGTGATAGTCAATTATGTACATTTCATCATCTTAATAGATTGTTTTACATCTAAAATTAATCTGTAACTGGCTTCATTTAAATCTACTTCCTTAAAATAATATTTTGAAATTCATTGATCGCTGAAGGGCTAGAGGTATACAAGTTAACCTCACCCCCACATTAGACCATTTGTTCTTCTTTAGGTTTAATTAAGTGGATGTTGTAATCTTCATCATACTAAATTAATTTTTCTAATTATACCTGCATTGAGTATCTACATGTGTATATTTACTTTCCTAGTAGAGAATAAAATACTAATAATAACACAATAGACTTGTCTTTCAATGTAAAATTGACTCATAACATCATTTGAAATATAACGTTAGAAGACCTAGAAAGTCTATTTTTTTCATTGAATTCTTTATTGGTATATTTCACATACAGCTCACAATCACACTCAATTTATACCAGTATATGACATGAGTTAATTCTCATTTTTATCCATATCCCACCCCACCCCACAAACCCCACCCACTATATGCATGTGCTTTCTTTTTCTTTTCAAAGCATATTTATTTTTTTTTCCTGCATTACTTTCTCCTACCAGATTCCCTTTGAGTATTTCCTATTTCACAAAGATATCACACACTGAAAAATTCTGTCCAGCAGATTCTATTCATGGAAAATTTAAAACTTTGAACTCTAGCACTCCAAAGTAAGATTATTAGTTGTTAGTAATTTTGTAATAAGTGACAGAATATTATTAAAACAATAATCCTTGTGAGTAGATTTGTGGCATTTCTCAATATAGCAAGAAATGAATAAAATTATATAAGTAATAAGTTCCAAAAATATAATACGTATACTGCTCACAAAAATGTTCAGAGTAAAAAAGCTATCTCAGTTTTATAATTTCTGGAAAATTATTCTCAATACTTTAAGAAAAGGAAATATTGTTGAAATATTCAAAAGAAAAGTCTACATCACAGCAGAGGTGACATAATGCTTGCGGACACGATGTGAGTGAATATGAGGGTGCCAGGTCCTGTAAGCCCTGAGCCTTGGGAGGATTTCTTGGATATTAACACCATTCATTGCCTGTTAAATTAAGTCCTCTGGTTAGATGCCCCCACCCTGGCCTAACACGGGTGCAGGCTGATTGAGATGTGCAGCTCTCTGTATCAAACCAAGTTTGCTACTGTCTCTGCTAAAGCTTTGTATCAAGGCCAAGAAAGAAGTGTCTTTGGTAAGAATTTGGCTTTTAATACATGTTTATATTTTTACTGATTGGTTCATATCCAATTTTTACAAAATACTTGGTCTCCTTTCTATCACTTTGGGGAAAATTGAACTCTTTGAGCGGAAATTCAGAATAGCTTTTGTTAGGGTTTATTTTGAAGTAGTGAATTCAGTATAATCAATAGCTAGGGTGAAAAAAAAGTCAGAGATTATCGTTTTTGTGAAGGCAAACCTTTTTTCATCATTAACTCTCTAGGGCTTTTACTAATAATTTCATAACTTCAACTTAATCAGAAACTACTTTCTTTTTGTTATATAATGCTAATTAACTCAGTTGCAAATAACTTTAGTGAGAAATGAGGTAAATCTACCAAAATCTGTACTATATTACAATTGAGACTTCCTTAAACTATGCAGGATTCTAGTGATGTTCAATAGAATTTCGAATGTAAAGTAACTTTTAATCCCTAATATCCAATCAAACAATTACAGATATTACACAGTAATATGTTAGAAACACTTCTATATGTGCAAGAACTACAAAGGTTTGTCCTCATACTCCTTAGCTAAACAAATTAATTCAATGTGAATTATAACAAAAAAGATGCAAGACTAAAGGCAATAATACTTAAGAGACTGCTAGTCTAGGAGTTTAAAGAAGGTAAGCCATAGTAATAAAGGTATGCAGTGGTCACATAGAAGAATGCTGATTTTGATTGGGGTAACAAATAGAGATTTGTGACAAAAGGGAGGTTTTATGTACTGGATGATGTATATATGATAAAGCACAACAGTGTCAGAAGATTGACAAAATAATTAGAACATCTTGAGGGAAAAAAATAAACCCTGGAAGAAAATATATTCCAAATGTAGAGGACAGAGTGGCTTTATATTAGGAAAACATTGTGTGCATAAGATGAATTATTTCGGAAAATATTGACACTGACATTACTCTTTTTTAAGATTCCTGAAAATCCTACTTAATGCCCACAAATTAGTAATATAAAAACACACAGTTTGGATACTGATAGCCATAAATATATTGTTTCATATTTATAGTATTTTATATTGCTGTTGAAATATTTTTAGTTTAGTTTTCATTTCCTATGTGGGGGGTCTAGAATTTTCCCTGATAAGGGTTCTTTGTTCTCTAAAACTTCACTAACTGCCATGATCACCTTCACTATGTCTTCTCTAAAACATTGGCTTTCTTTCTGGCCAAGTGTGTTTTCCCTCTTGATTCGCATCTCAGGATCAATTAATCCTTGAGTGCTGAATACTTTTCCTAAGCCACTGCAGAGTTCTTTTCTCCTGCCAATCAAGCTTTAAATTAAAAGTGTGTTTTTAGCTTTTCTCTGTCAACCAGATATATAGATTCTTTTACTGTGTGGAGTATAAGTTTTGTGTAGATCTTAGCATTCAATTTAAATTTGATTTGCTGTGGGTGAACACATTGGAGTTGAACTCTTTAATGCTTATATTTTAAATATTGTAAGAAATCTATCAAGCTATTTATTCCCAGATTGTAATGTTTTACATTTCCACCAAAAATAAATAAAAGGTGCATGTGATCTGCATCTTAACAAAAATAGGTATTGAAAGTAATTTTAGGCACTTTGACATATATGATGTTACATTTTTACAGTTATAGTTTGCATTTTCTAATAATTAAAGTTGATAAATATCTGTGTTTATGCAATATATATATATATATATATATATATATATATATATAACTGTGTATCTTCATACAAGTGCAAACACATTTTTTGAAGTGCTTTTAGTATCTTTGCAATTTTAAAAGAATTTGTTAGAGTATAAACAGGTTGTTTTTACATGTTGTCTATCTTTTCAGGTGCATATTTTGCTACTGTTTTCTTCTAGTCTGTTTCCACTTTTTCACGTTGATGAGTTCATTTAATATTTTTGATGTTTAGTATTACATTTTTGTTATTGTTAGTGCTTTTGTTCCCTAACTGAAAAATGTGACCTCTCTCAAGTCAAAGATTTGCACATATTTTTGTCAAGAAATCTTAGAGACTTTTTTTCTATTTAAATCTCTGATCATTTTATGTAACACTTGTGAATGTTTAAAGGAAACAATTGTATTTCACAGTTTCCATATCACATCTCTAATACCACTTGTGCACATTCGGGTGACCTTCAGAAAATGTTTCCTTGTCTGAATGTACTCTTCTCTCTTCAACTAGAAAGATAATCCCATAACAATGGTTTACTGCACAAGGTAAAGAGGTGAAACGAGCATGAAGACAGAGAGGCGAGTCATAGCCTTTCCTGCTTTGTTTTAAATTCATCCTGAAGAATTGAGAGCCACTGAAGAAGTTGAAGACAAGCAGTGGCCTGGTCATATTTACACTTTAGAACATACTCTGGCTTCATGAGCAGGAACAATACGGCTTCCTCTTATCTCATTCATAGTATGAGATATATATTTCCCCACAATCTCAACAAAGAAATATAAAAGCATTCAGAGAACAATTGAAAAACTGATGGTTGTAAATATGACCTTTTATTCTGAGTAGTAATCACTATCTTGTTATTATTTTAAATACTTAGTAAGTTAATTCAATTTTGCTGAGGTTTTCCATTTTCTAGGCAGTAAAGCAGAAGAGGATCAATACATCCTGCTTTACTTGAGAAAATAAAAGTTTAAAGCCTTTTGTGTGTTTGTTATTGGTAAGACTTTACCTAAAACAAAAGATGGATTGCTAAATATAAGCCATACAAGGCAGACTAATATGAATAAATATGCAGCAAGATAAGTACTCAATATAGCAGGTCTTTATATACACACATGCATCTTAATGGATTCAGTCCAGGAAGGACACAATATCATTACTAAATGCAGACAGACCCACTCTGCATTTCCACAATGGGTGATTATAGAAGTGCCACTTCAGTCAATGGGAGAGAGGAAAAAAAAAAGAGAGAGGGAGAGAAAAAGAGAGAGAGAGAGAGAGAG
>PVIC010050005.1:0-12950 GCA_004025085.1 Thryonomys swinderianus | reverse complement strand
CCTAGACTCATATGAACTTCCAAAGCTGAATGAAGAGGATATAAAAATGTTAAACAATCCGATATCAATCTGGGAAATTGAAAATGTAATAAAAAACCTACCAACAAAGAAAAGCCCTGGTCCTGATGGCTTCACTGCTGAATTCTACAAAACTTTTAAAGAAGAGTTAATACCAGTACTTCTCAATCTCTTTAATGAGGTTACATACAATTTTAAGGTTTCAGGTCAGTTTGAATATACCTGTGTTGTTTGTGAAATATTGTTAGATTTTAATAGCAAATAGCTGAGATAATTCATTATAAAAACTGTATATATTTTAGCTTGCAGTTTTGGATATTCTAGTTCATGATCTATTGGCCACTTTGATTGGAGCGCCTTGGATACCTTATAGTAGGGGAAGATACCTACTTTGAGAGCATAAATGATCAGTGATCCAAGATCTCCCTTTCGTGATGCAAAAATCTTCTATTAAGCCCCCCATTTACATATTCCAAGACCTGCAAGGAACACCAATCCAGTGAGCAAGTCTTTTTGGACCTTTAGGGGAATTGTAACTCCAAACTGTATCCAATATTAATGTTCTTAATTATAGGACCTGCCTCAGCTCTTTCGTGGTTGTATGAAATATAAGACATGTGTGCTGTACGAACTTAAAAATTAAACATCTGGATTCTGAAATATTTCTCTCAGGCTAATTTTCACTAAAAAACAAACATTTATTGCTTTGAGTTTATACACAATGAGTAAAAAATAAAACTAGATTAAGGTGTTGTAGGTTTATTTACCAGCTGCTAGATTGAGTCCACCATTCCAAGAATATAATACAGGTGACTCAGATCACAGATTAAAAAGCAGAGTGGTCGTATGCACTAAACACTTGATACAAATATAATTAAGAGGTGTTTTTTTTTTATTTGTTTTGTTTTTTTGAGACAGGGTCTCGCTTTGTAGTTCAGGCAGCCCTGAGCTCATTTTATAGCTCAGGACAAGTCTCAAACTCAGCAATCCTCCTGTCTCTGCCTCCCGAGTGCTGGGATGGCAGGTGTGAGCCACCCCGCCCGGCACTGTGGTATGTGGTATTGATTGCTGGTGGGTGTGAGCCACCACGCCCAGCATTGTCTGTGGTTACTGGGATCAAACTCAGGACCTTACGCTTGTGAGGCAGGCGCTGGAACCACTGAGCTAAATCTCCGTCCCTATAATGAAGAGTTTTTGTAACTGCCAATCTTTTCTGCACATTAGCATTACCTGGGCACCTTTAAAAACTGCTAATAGATGGCTTTCTCACATCCCCCAGTCATTCATTAATTTGTAAAGAGTGTGACCTGAATATAGGAAATTTGAAATTTTACTAAGCAATTCTAAAGTCCACAAAATTTGGGAATAACTTGTTTACAGGAAATAAAAAGAAGAAAGAATTAAGTTATCAAAACTGTTAATATAAGGGCCGGAGGGTTAGCTCAGTGATTCCGGCGCCTGCCTCGCAAGTGCAAGGTCCTGAGTTCGATCCCCGGTAACCACATATAATGCTGGGCGTGGAGACTCACGCCCACCAACAATCAACACCGCATACTACAATGCTAGACGTGGTGGCTCATGCCTGTCATCCCAGCACTTGGGAGGCAGAGACAGGATTGCTGAGTTCACGGCGGCTTGCCTGGGCATCATAGTGAGCTCAGGGCCAGCCTGAACTACAAATTGAGACCCTGTCTCAAAAAGCAAAAAAACCCCAAAAAACTGTTAATATAAGAATAAGTTTCTGGGAAAGAAAATAAAGTTGTTGTAAAACTGAACGTAAAGAATCATTACTTCTGTGGTATTATTTTAAATAACTAGAAGGTGAGACTCAGAGAAATGAAGATATTCCTCAATATTTTTGTGAATATTGTCCAATATTATGGTGTAGTTGTGGAATAGTTAATTGTTAATAAATGTGAGAATAATCTACATAAGATGAAATTATTCAACTTATTTCATATTTCTAAATGTTTTTCTCTCAGTATTTGAGTTAGTTGCCTAATCAAAGAAGTCCTTTAAAAATTGCCATTCTAGCTGAGCATGGTGGCTCATGCCTGTAATCCCAGCACTCGGTAGGCAGAAGCAGGAGGATTGCTGAGTAGGAGGCTTGCCTGGGCTACATAGTGAGCTGAGGGCCAGCCTGAACTACAAAGCGAGACCTTGTCTCAAAAAGAAAAATAAGTGCCATTCTAATTGTTTTCATTTTATAAGACTATAAGTTACAATGTATTGTAATGATTTGTTGAAAGCAGAATTGTTAGGTCCCTTTTAAGATTATTTATCTTCTGCCATTTGAGGAATATATTATGCATTTTGCTATTTTGAAATTGGTTTTAAATACTTGTATATTGCTAAATATACTGTTACGTTTTTTTCCCTGAAAATATACGTCATTTAGTTGCCCAAGAGGAGAGCGGTTGTTTTTTGTACATTGTATTTTCTGTTAATAGTATAAAGATGTGATGATAACCTTTGGATTCTTAGAGCCTAGAACAATGTTCAGTTCTCTGTAATGATTCTAATTTTGTTGGTATAAATATTTTGTTTTAAAGTATAGTCAAAAGTCAAAACAAAAAACAAATATAGGAGTTAGAATAAACATTTTAGATTTTAAAGAAAAGAGTATAAAACTAGAATTTTACCTGAAAAGTATACTAGTTCCTATTTTTATAATGCACACATTGTTTATAAACTGTTTAAAATGCTGAGAGCCTGCACATAGCCAAGAATACAGTGTAATTAGAGGTATCAGTTTAATTCACAAATTAATTCCAAGATCAGTCTGTGGCTCTTTATTCTGTATATGTATGTATATATATATATATATTTTTTTCATTGAAACCAGCCATTCAGAGTTAAGACAAATAGAATATTTCTTCCTCAGATTATGAGATTTTACATTTCTATTTATAAACTTATAGGTTTATTTCTCCAACATCAGGAGGCATAATTTTCATGTGTTTACATATGATCTATATATCAGTGTTTAGGTGACAGCATATTCAATGGATTAATTAAATCTTCTAAATTGTGGGACCTTTGTGTTACTTTGCTACAGTGATTATATCTTACCCATTTAATTAGCTTTTCTAATTTCTACATATGTGGTTTCCTGAATTTGTTCAGTGAAAAATGTAGAACTTTTCACCTATTCTTTTATTTGTTTGCCCTTTAAAATTATGTTTAGTAAAAATTAAAATGATTAAGTAGTATAAAAACTCAGAAAATGTACAAAAAGTACTAACAAGGAAAGTTTAAATAATTTTCATTCTCAAATTCTGTAAATATTTTCATTTGTATGTCCCTTCAAGCAAACATTTTTTTTTTTCCAGAGGTAGGTGTGGTACTGCATGTTTGTAAGCTCTCCACTCTGGGAAGCTGAGGCAGCCCAACCTGGGTAACTTAGCCAGAACTTTTTTCCTAATAAGAAAGGTAATGGGAATGCAGCTCAGTATAATAACCCAAACTTCAATTCCTGGAGTCACTTATAAAAAAGGAAGGATGCCAGGGATTTATTTCAGTTAAATAGTACCTGCTTGGCAAGTTTGTGGTCCTGAGTTTAATCCTTGGTATCAAAAAATAATAAAAAATTGAAGGAAAACTCCTCTTCCCTTTTGGTCATAGCTGGGTTCACTTATCTTGTTTTTAATATAAATTTTATTTTGTCTCAAACCCTCTCCACTTCCTATGTATAAAGGCTTTTTCCATTCTGTTTTCACTATTTTGTCCATTCCTTTCCTATCTTCATCCTTGCTCCCTCTCTAACTCTCCATTCCTCCCTCCCTCTTCTTTCTCTCTCTGCTGCCCTCCCTCTCTTCTTCCCATTCACTCTTCCCATTTCATAGTATATTGATGGTGGATACTTGTGTTAAGGCTAATGTGATATGTAATGTCCTCCCATTTCATGCTTTTTCTTAAAGGCTATCTAGAATTTTATGAGAAGAATCCTTGTGAGAAGTGAGTTATGAACTAAGTCTGCTTTTAAAGTATGATACATATATATAAATAGAAAAAAAATTTTTTAACCTCCCATGCTTGGTAATCAGAAGACTTAGTATATAGTCCTTGTTTGTGGTATTAAAATGTTGTTTGGAAAGTGTGTGTGTGTGTGTGTGTGTGTGTTTGTCTTTGTGTGTGTGTGTGTGTGTGTGTGAATGAAATGTAATGAAAAACTATAATGTTTAATTTTTTAAAAAATCCTCATAGTATAAGACATATTGTCATTAATGCTCCTCATAATACTCTTCTTCCTTCAAATATGAGTCCATCATTCTTACTACTTCTGAGTTTTTGGTTTTTCTGGAGGGTTTTGTTTTGTTCTGTTTGTTTTATGGTGCTGGGAATTGAGCCCAGCACCTTTATAAGGATTTACATTTCCATCTATTTATGTTTCATTTTGATTTGGATCTTGTTAAGTCACTAAGATGCCCAGGCTAGCCTAGAACATAATATAATGTTTTTCATGACAGAGTGCTGAGGTTACAGGGGGATATGATCTTCTGGTCAGCATCTCAGAGTGCTGGGATTACTGGGGTACACCATCACTCTTGGCATTACTGCCATTTTTCAGAAACAATTCTGAAAGTCCTGTCACGACTGTCTTTAATTGTGTTACTGTGGCTTCCTATATGTTGTAAATTGATTAAAATCACTCACTTGTCAGTCATTTTGACTTTGGAGAAGACTCAGATCCACTGAATAATCTGCATAAGGATACATTATTATACTTTTATGATCCTGAGTTTTTGGTGTGTGGCACTAGCAGTTGTATTCATATCTTCTAAAGATACAAAAGTGTACTTTCAGAATTCTTGAGAAAGTGGCAAGACAGGTGAATAAGTATACTAGAAGTGGGGAGGGTTGTTTGAGGGATAATTAATAGGAATCTGTCTTTCACTGAAATACATTTTTATATAAGCACTGCTTTTTAAGTATCCCTTACATAATATTTAAATGTTTATATTGTTATAATAATTAAATGTTCATATTAAATTTAATGTTCACATTAAATCTTCATATCCTTATAGTAATAGATTATCCACAGTAATCTTTGAAGGAATGATAAAGATGAGAAATGTTATTTTTAATAGCCTGATTTAAACACCATGATTCCATTAAGGTTTCAAAATAATCTAAGATAATATTGCAAGGCTCAGTATCTATTTAGACAAGTACTAATACTGGTAATGCATCTATATACTCATCTTAATGGTTTGGCCTTTCCAATGTTATTTTTACCTGATTTTATTAGATCATTATGGCTTTAACTTTTATGATCTAAGAACTTGTGTAAGAAATATGACATTTGCAGTTATTCGCTTAGATTTATATATTTTGGGGTATTTTGTGGTTAGTACCTTTACATATTAAAGGCAGAATATAAATTATAAACTTTGAGTTGATCATAGGACATTTATAATAAGTGAACAAAACAATGGGCATGCTATATCTGCTTCAACTTCCTTAGGTATCAAATGTTCATTCTTCTCCTTGGGTTGCCTCAGATGTCATTTGTGGTATGAAATAATATAAAGTATAAACCTACCAAGGAAGCACCCAGTTTATCCTATATATTAACCATAATTAATTTCATTTTAGATAAGTACATAGAAATGGAAATTCTAATACTTTATTGAAATATACCATTCATTTGTGTTACATATTTCACTGTAGGGACTTCTCTAAGATGAGGAGGTAAACAACTTTAAAGAAAGAAAGCAAAGTTGAAATGAGAGTATCCAAAGACAGAGTTAAGTAAAATAATTTGGGATGAGTCAGGAAGTTATAATGTTTATTATGCAAAAGGTTGTAACAAAACAAATATGGCTATGAACCGAGCAGTGCAGAATATGTGCAAAAGAAACATGCTAAATAATAATAATAGCCAATATATATACTGTGTACCTGGAACTTTTTGTAAGCACTCTCTATATATTTTAATTCATATTTTTATGATGTTGGGCTTTGATAACTTTGTTGTACTAGTATTACATGTGAGAAAATTAAAGTACACAAGTAAAGTAATTAGACTGTGTTCACAAAACTAGAAAAAAACTGGGCGTATGACTCAGACCTATAATCCCAGCACATAGAAGCATAAAGGCAAGAGGACTGGTGTGAGTTCAAGGCCAGTCTGGACAACATAGCAAGACTCTGTCTGGGGGAAAAAAAAGTTAGAAAATGGCAAACCAGGACTTGAACCCAAACTCTAACTTGTATGCCCGTACTCTTTGCCTCTGTCTTATGTTGCATCTTTGTTAACCGCAAGTTTATAATTCTGAAATGACTAGTAGTGGAGAGTAGTTGTCCTCTTTCAATATGGATGCTTTTGGTCATATAATAAATTACTGGCTCTTTTTATTACCTTTGTCTTGCTGCTGATAAATCAATTGTGGAATTGTATGAATTTGGAAAAGAGCCTGTTATGCTCTCAACTCATTTTTGATTAAGAACAACATTTCCATTATATTATCTGAGATAGCCACTTTTATTATGAGTTCTTTGAAATCTAAGTTTTCAGGAGGCTCAGGAAGCAGAATTGCTACTTGGAGAATCACTTGGGCTGTCTCAATATTTAAGAATATAAGTTTTTAAAAAGGGAAAAGGATGTAGCTCAGCGCAGATATTTAATACACAGCATCAAAGGAGAGGGGATGCTTAAATAGGGGAAAAAACTTCATAAAGGGAAAATATGACTTACCAATAATATTGTATCAGAGGACACTAGAATAAGTCTTCATGTGGATTAATCATTAACTGTGCATCAAAATTGTAATTACAGGGCCAGAGATTTAGCTCAGTGGTTCTGGTGCTTGCCTAGCAAGCACAAGATCCCTGGTTCAATCCCTGGTAACCATATACAACAATACTGGGCATGGTGCCTCACACCCACCAGCAATCAGTACCACATACCACAGTTCTGGGTTTGGTGGCTCATGCCTGTAATCTCAGCATTGGAAAGGCAGAGGCAGGAGGATTGCTGAGTTCCAGGCTTGCCTGGGCTACATAGTGAGCTCAGGGCCAGCCTGAACTACAAAGCGAGACCCTGTCTCAAAAAAAAAGTAATTACGTGTTGATAATTATAAAAGTTTTAGACTTCAATTTTAAAACATACAAAATGTGAGTTTATAGTGATACAAATCAGTGTTTATATTTATTAGTTATTAAGATCTATTTTATTTTAGCTAAATGCAAATATTAAAAATTCTGTATCTTATTTGAGGTATGACATAGTAAGCATTGAATTAATGAAGTGTTTATATGGAATGAATCTGTTATGTATTTTTTAAAACACATCTATTGCACACTTAATACAAGCCTAAATGTTAATCAGAGAGATGAAGTTTATCTCTATTTAAGAGATACAGTTAAGCTTTAGATAGTGAGCTCATGTTCCAAAGGAAAACAGATTTGTGTCACTTTGTTTTGGTTAGATTTGGTTTGGTTTTTGGTACTGGGAATAGAACATAAGACTTGCTGCTTGCCAGGCAGGTCCAGTGCCATCGAACTACATCCCTGGCCTGAGTATTGTTAAACTTAAATAGCAACAATACCTGGACAAATTAGTAGTTTAAAAAAACATGAAACCTATTAGGATTTTAAGGAATTCACTAATTATTTAAGGGGTGGAGGCTCACAAAATATTAAATCAAAGATTTTCATCCAATCATGAAGAATCAGTCATAGTTGGTATCTGTCTTAATCCTAGATTCTCATGAGGTTGAGGTAGGAGGATTGAAAGTTTAGGACCTGCTTGGGGGATTTTGCCTCTTTCAAAAAATAAAAACAAAAAGGCTAGAGATGGAGCTCAGCAAGCAAGTGATTGCTTAGCATGTGTCAAGGTCCTAGGTTCCTTTCCAGTATCATGGATATAAGGCTTGTGATGATAATAGGAGTTCACCAGAAAAGGCAATGGAAAAGCTTCTATAAGAAAGAAGAATTTAGGGTACATGAGAGGAAACAGACATAAAACTGGAGGAAAAGAGTCAGAACCATGTTATTGGTATCCTTTATGGCAGAATAATACTCCATTTTATAGAAAAATCACATCTTCTTTTTCCAGTCCCCCATTGATGGGCATTTGGGCTATTTCCAAAATTTCACTATCACAAACTGAGCTACTATAAACATGGGTGTACATATATTGCTGTGGTATGATTCTTTAATTCTTTTATATATATATACCTAGTAGAGGACTAGCCAGGTCAAGTGGGACCTCTAATCCTAGTTATTTGAGGAATGTCCACGTTAATCTCCACAGTGTTTGCACAAGTATAAATTTCCAACAGTAAAGAGGGGTTCTTTTCTTCCCTCAGCCCAACCAGCATTTGTTAGTTGATTGCGTGATAGCAGCCATTCCTTCTAGAGTGAAATGGAATCTCAGTGTTTGTTTCATTTGCATCTCTTGAATGACCAGTGATGTTGAACATTTCATATTTTTCTTTGCTGCTTTTATTTCTTCATCTGAAAAATGTCTTTTCATTCCAGATACCCATTTTAGAAATGGGTCTTTAAAATTGGGGGGGCTGACTTTTTAAAAGTTCTTCATATACTCTACATAGCAGTCCTCTGTCCTAGAAAAAGCTGGTAAAAATTCTTTCCATATTGTAAATTGGGTTTTTTGCCCTTTTGGTGGTTTCTCTTGCTATGCAAAAGCTTTTTAGTAAGATGGGATCCTAAGTATTGATTCTTTCTGCTAGTTCCCGTGCTTCTGAGGTTTTGTTCATAAAGTCTTTTCTTATGCTAATGTCTCCAAGACTTCTACTGAGCCTGTGTTCCAGCAGGTTTAGTATTTCTGTTTTAATATTTAGTTCTGTAATCCACTTTGATATTAGTTTTGTGCATAGTGAAAGAGATAGATCTAGCTTCAATCTTTGGCAAGTTGTAACCCACTTTTTCCAGCAGGATTTGTTAAAGAGGCTGTCTTTCCTCCATTGTGGCTATTTAACTCATCTTTGTCAAAGATGAGGTAGCTTATTGTATTTGGGATTTCTGTCTCTTCTAGTGCATTCCACTGATCCTCAGGTCTGTTTTTTTTCCCACAGTAACATGCTGTTTGTATCATAGTTGCTTTGTAGTATAGTTTCAAATTGGGGGTTGTGATAATCCCTGCCATGATCTTGCTGCCTAGACTTGTTTTTGTTATTCTGGATCTTTTGTGATTCCAGATAAATTTTTGGATTATTATCTGTAACTCTGAAATACATTGATAGGATTTCAATCAGAATTGCATTGAATCTATGCAGTAGTTTTACTAGCATGGCCATTTTGACTATGTTGATTCTTCCTAGGAGCAAGGGATATCGTTCCATTTTTTGATATTCTCTTAGTTTTCCCTTTTCAGAATGCTGTAGTTTTCAGAGTAGAGATCTTTTACTTCCTTTGCTAGATTGATTCCTAGATACATCTTTCTTTCTTTCTTTCTTTCTTTCTTTCTTTCTTTCTTTCTTTCTTTCTTTCTTTCTTTCTTTCTTTCTTTCTTTCTTTAGATGCTGTAGTAAAGGGAATTGATTCTCTGATTTCTGTTTCACTGAGTCTGTTTTTTTGGTATACAAAAGCTATTGATTATTTAGTGTTGACCTTGTATCCAAATGCTATGCTACTATATTTGATGATTAAGTCTAGAGTCTTTTGCTGATTTTTAAAGATCTTTGTAGGATATCATGTCATCAGCAATAATGACAATTTAACTTCTTCCTTACCTACCTTTATTCCTTTTGTTTGTTTCTCATATCTAATTGCTATAGCTAATGTTTCCAGCATTATATTGAACAGGTGAGGTGATAGTAGATATCCTTCTCTTGTTCCTGATTGTAGCATGAAAGGTTTCAGTTTTTGACCAGGAGCATGATGCGGGCTGTTGGTTTCTATAAATAGCTTCTCTCAGTTTGAGATAAAGGCTATTCTAATTTTCTGTATAGTTTTAGTCATGCACAGGTGTTCGATTTTGTCAAATGCTTTTTTTCTCCATCTCTTAAGATGACTATATTGATTTTGTCCTTGAGTTTATTAATATAATTGCATTACATTTATTGATATACATATGTTGAACCAGCCTTGCATCCCTGGATGAATCCAGTTTGATCAGGATATATGCTATTTTTGATGATCCTCTGTGTTCTGTTTGCCATTATCTTATTGAAGATTTTTGTATCTTTATTAGGGAGATTAGCCTGTAGTTCTTTTTTTGGTTGGTCTTTTTCTGCTTTTGGATTCAAAGTTATAGTTGCTTACAGAAATGAATTTGGGTGTATTACTTCCCTTTCAGTTTAATTGAAGAGTTTGAGAAGTAGTGTCATTATCTCTTCTCTGAAAGTCTTACAGAATTCAGCAGTGAAACTAGCAGGACTCAGACTTTTGTCAATAGGTCTTTAATTACATTTTCAATTTCACATGTAACTATTGGGGTATTTAGTATTTTTATATCTTTGTTGTTGATGTTGTTGTTGTTTTCAGATAAGGTCTCACTTTAGTTCAAGCTGGCCCTCAGCTCACTGTGTAGGCCAGGCAAGCCTCAAACTCAGCAATACTCCTGTCTCTGCCTCCTGAGTGCTGGGATTACAGGCGTGAGCCACCATGCCTGGCTTTTTATGTCTTTTTTTATTCAACTTTGGAAGTGCATGTATGTATGTATGTAGAGATCTGTCCATTTCTTCTATGTTTTCCATCTTACTGGAGTACAAATTCTCAAAGTATGTGTTTATTATCCACAATTTCTGCTGAATCTATGGTGATTTCTTCCTTTTATTCCTGACTGTGTGGATTTGTGCCTTTTCCTTCTTTTTTTGGATAAGGTTGGCTAAGGTTTTGTCAATTTTACTTATTCTTCCAATAAACAAACTCTTTGATTTTATATTTTGCATCATACTCTTAGTTGCCATTACATTAATTTCTGCTCTAATCCTTGTAGTTTTCTTCCTTGTACGAGTCTTGGGTTTATTTTGCTCCTCTTTTTCAAGTAGTTTGAGGTTTAGCATTAAACTTTATTTGATTCCATTCTGTGTTCCTAGTATGGGCATTGACTGCTACAAATTTCCCTTGTAGAACTGGTTTCATTGTGTCCCATAGATTTATGTATGTTTTATTAGGTATATAATTTAATTGTAGAAACCCATTTAATTCTTCTGTGACCCATTGGTTGCTCAGGAGAGTGTTGTTTGATTTCCATGTGTTTGTGAGGTTCTTAAAATTTCTTTTGATATTTATCTTTAATTTCAAGGTGCTGTAGTCTGACAGTATACAGCGGATAATTTCAGTTCCTTTGCCTTTATTTAAGCATGCTCTGTGAATGAGCATGTCGTGTATTGGAGAATGACCTGTGAGCAGTTGAGAAGAATGTATATTCTGATTTTGTGGGGTGAGATTCTTTATAGACATTTATTAAATCAATTTATTCAAAAGTTTGGTTCAGTTCAAGTATTTCATTATTGATTTTTTGTGTAATCAATCTTTATTTGTGACAGTGGGGTATTGAGTTCCCCCACTACTGTTATATTAGTGATTATCTTTACATGTCCTTGAACATTTATTTTATAACATTGGGAGCATTAGAAGTTTTTGCATAAATATTTATGAATGTCATCTCTTTCTCTTGGGTTATTCTCTCTACAAGAATGTAGTATTGTTCTTTGTCTGTCTTAATCATTTTTGTTTGAAATCTACTTTAAATACAATAGCCACACCTACATTTTGTGGTTTCCTTTCCCATGAACAATTGTTTTCCATCCTTTCACTTTGAGTCTGTGGATTTCTTTATGAATTAGCTGTGTTTCTTGTATATAGCATACTACTAGATCTTGCGTTTTACTCCATTGTCCCAGTCTGAGTTTTAATTGGCACATTTAGGCCATTGACAATAATAGTTTTAACTGATATGTATTGAGTTAGTCCTGTCACAATGTTTTCCTGTTACTGATTCTTTTATTTTTGGCTCTACCCCCTTTCCATTTAGTTTCTTGGGTTGCCCAGTGAGTTCACTCTGCTGGAACTCATGGGTTTCTGAGACTCACTGTCTTTCTCTAGGATGCTATTTAGAAGTTTCTGGAGTGCAGGTTTTGTCATCGTGAAGTTTCTAGGTGTTTTTGTCATGAAAGTATCTTATTTCTCTTTTGATTTTGAAGGATAGTTTTGCAAGATACATCAGTCTAGGTTGGAGGTTGTTTTCTTTTATGGATTGAAGTACTTCACTCCAGAGTCTCCTTGACTTAATGTGCTTGTGTTGAGAAGACTGCTATGATTTTGATGGGCTTTCCTCTTTATGTGTTTTGGTTTTTTTTCTGTAAATGATTTCAATATTTTGTACATCTGCTGGATTTCTGGAACCTTGGTAATTATATGCCTAGATGTAGTTACATGCCTGGCCAGTTGGAGTCCTGTATCTCTCACTTACCTGTCTGTCAAATACTTTACCTTTTTCTGTGAAGTTTTCTGCCATGATATCTGTGAACTGTTTTTTTTTTTAAACCTTTCTCACTGTCTCTTGCTTCCTCACTGACTTTAATCAGTCTTACGTTATTCTTTTTTGATTCATGTAGGAGCTGCTGGAATTTTCCATACATTATTCCTTTGCAGTTCACTGGCTGAAATCCTGTCTTCTAGGTCTGATATTCACAGTTCACATTCATTCATCTTATTTTTCAAACTTTTCATTGGCATTTGTCATATCTTGGAAATCTGTTTGAAGCTATTTAACAGATTTCATTACTTTCAGAATTATTGATTCTTACATGTTCCTAGTCTCTTCTACAGTGTTATTAATCATCTTTCGCTATTGACAACAGCTGTTTTTATCTCAACTTATTTCTGATTTCCATTTTTCAAGATCCTCTTTTATTACTAGCTCAGAAAGTCCTGGTGATTGAACTTCAGTTTGTTCTATTTCCTTTTCCCTGCATTAATTACCCTGTGGTGATGACCTTTGTGTCTGGATTTTT
>PVIC010050004.1:0-12960 GCA_004025085.1 Thryonomys swinderianus | reverse complement strand
AGAGCAGACATTAAAATATCATGGTCGCACCTGGAGGACACACTGATAAGTGAACTAAATGGATCACAGATATGTAAATACCGTATCTTTTCTCTGGTATGAGAGCCTGTAGATGGAAATGAGTTCCAGAATGTATGATAGATTTTGTGAAATAGGAAATATCCAAAGGGAATGTGGTAGGGGAAAGAATAAATATGATTTGGAAAGAAAGAGAACAAACATGTATATGGGGTGGGGAGGTGTGGGTGGGTAGGGATATGGGTAAAAATGAGAATTAACTCGTGTCATAGACTGGAACAAATTCCCCAATGTTGAGTGTGATTGTGAGCTGTATGTAAAATGTACCAGTAAAGAATTCAATTAAAAATATATATCAAAGAATTCAATTTTTAAAAAAACATATGTATATATATATACATATATATATATATATATATGTATATATATATATATATCATGGTCGGGCCTGGGACTTAGCTCAAGAGAAGCACAAGGACCTGAGTTTGATCCCCAGTACCGCAAAAAAATAAAATAAAATATCATGGTCAGTTCAAGTAAGTTCAAAATAAAGAAGCACGTGAACCTAAATGACACAATAATGTAATTCTTAATAACATATCTCTAATGTAAATCTCAAGTATATAGATTGAATGCTACAACCCAATAATGGAAGACATGTCTGAAATACACAAAAAAGTTCACTCTCCTCTGCCCAACTGTTTTATGTCACAAAGAAAGTGCTAGAAGGACACATAAAAACAATAAAAATAAAACAATAAATTGCAACCAAAAAGAGAAGCATAAAAACCATTAACTCTAAAATTTAAACAACTTTCCACTAAACATTTAGAATAAACAAGAAAACAGCACACCAGTGAAAGACGTAGCTCAGTGGTAGAGCACTTGCTCAGATGTTGAAGACTCCAGGTTCAATTCCCACCACCAAAATAGAAGAGAAAAGTGCACACCAAAGCAAAAATTTCTGGTAATAATAATGTCTAAGTCACTACCGCCTCAGAGTATGGAATACATACAAAGAAATGATTGGAGCTTTAACATTCAAAGTGAAATAAAAATCAATTTAATTTTTGTATAAAAGTTGTACAAAATTAATAACCAACTAAAACAAAACAAAGCAATGAAGAAAGAATTTTGGATGTAGAGAACAGAAAAAATAATCTAATTTTTAAAATCAAAATTTTGGTTTGTTAAAAGAAATAACAAAATAGGCACACTGGTATTTAATGTTATCAATAAAACACGGGAAACAAAGTAATTTTTGAAATGCAAATTGACAAGTGACAAGGAAATAACTGCTGAGTCAGAAGAAATGAAAAATTCATACTGGTCTACTTTTAAGACCTTTAAATAAATCTAAAAATTTCAATAAAATGAATAACTTTAAAATATATTGTCTCAAGTATCAATGCTGTTACAAATATAAAGCTAATGGATCAATTTTCTATTAAAAAAACTGAAACGTTTATCAAATATAATATAGATTTCACAGGGAAATTCTAATTATAGTGTCATTTGTACCTAACCTCAAAGACACAAAAGTAATTCTAGGACACAGAAAATGAAGAATGAAATTGTTTTCATGAAAGTATAGCATTTACATCCTGACACAGTCACGCACAGAGTCACCGCAACACTTGAGAGGCAAAGGCAGGAAGATCATGAATTCTAATCTACCCTGGGCAAATCAGCAGGAGCCTATCTCAAAAAGGGGCAGGAGGGCCTTAGCTAGTAGGTCCTGGGTCATTCCCGGTATCTCAAGAAAATACAGGGCCAGGGTGTAGCGCAGTGGTGCCTGCACCTGGCAAGTGCAAAGACGCGAGTTTGATCCCCAGTACTGGGGGGAGAAAAACCACAGCATTTATTGTTAAATCTGATAAGGCTAATATTTAAAAGAAAATTATAGACCAATCAGGTTATGGATGATACAAAAATACAAAATAATAGTGAACAGAATCTAATAACACATTAAGAAAATAATAAACCATGAATAAATAGGATGTACTGTGGGAATGCAATATTAGTCACGATTAGAAAGTTGATTTTAATACCTCACACTGACATACCTAAGAGCAAGCATCTTATAGAGGCTGTAACGCCCTAGTTTTCTGAAGGGTCTAATAGATAAAATTGAAGGGTCTAAGATAAAAATCAATGGATGCTTTCTTTACACGATAAAAGTACAACATAAATGTTTAGTTCTTAAATCACCCACTTTACTCAGACAAGAGATACTAGAACATACTCATTAATATCAGTAACAAAAAGGCAAGGATAGTCCCAACTAATATTTAATATTGTACTGAAAATATTAGCTGATACAATAAAACAAGAAAAATATGTAAGGCTAAAATTTTTTTTTTTTTTTTTTTGCTTTTGAGACAAGGTCTCGCTCTGTAGTTCAGGCTGGCCCTGAGCTCACTATGGTGCCCAGTCAAGCCGCCGCGAACTCAGCAATCCTCCTGTCTCTGCCTCCCGAGTGCTGGGATGACAGGCGTGAGCCACCACGTCCGGCATTGTGGTATGCGGTGCTGATTGTTGGTGGGCATGTCTCCACGCCCAGCATTGTATGTGGTAACCGGGGATCGAACTCAGGACCTTGCGCTTGCGAGGCAGGCACCGGAACCACTGAGCTAACCCTCCGGCCCAGGCTAAAATTTTTTAAAGAATTTAAACAGCAAACCTGGAAATTTTGAAGAAGCAAAAGTAGTACAATAGGTCAGTAGAAGATTTAAACTGATGCCCAGAAAGCAATTGCTTTCAAATACACAATTCAAGTTAGAAGATATAACAAGTAAAATTAGATTTCAAAATAGAGAAAGACATCCCCCTGTATATAAAATGAAACAGTATCATAAATGTTATAGATACCCTTAAGTTAACTGGAAAATTTAATGAAAAAAAGTGACACTTTTCCTCCGTCTCCACAGACTGCCTCGTGGATTCCCGCTGTCTGTGGGCTCGGACTCGGCCCTGACGTGACTTGCGGCCGTGCCCGGGGCTGCCCGGCTTTCGCAGAGCGCGCACCTTCAGCTTGGCTGCAGCGCCCTGTGCCGGCTCCAGCCACTGCCCGTGCGTGTCGCTCTTGAGCACAGAAGAGCCTTCCCTAACCTGGAAGCAGAAACTTATCCAAGGGCCTCCGAAACTTTCGAGTGATGCAGAGTTTCAGAAATCAAGATCTGAAGACCAGTTTGCCCATTGCCACTGGGATCTCTTCAGTACACAGAATTAGGAAAATATCTCTGTACTTGATACGCTCCATCCAAAACTAAATCTAGTTGTCAGTTCTCAGTCTCCTCCATTTCTTCTCCCACTCACTTCCCATCATTCTCAATGTATTCATTCATTCATTTACTCTATACGACACAGAACGTAGTTCAGAAGTTCCTCATCTACACACAGTAAAAACCAGACCTACTAAATATCATTCAGTATTTATATACTTATAGCTCCTTTTTTACAGTTCAGCTTGCAGGCCAAAATCACTACTTACCATTTACAAGGGTTACTACTTAATGTTTTTAACAGCAAGGAAATCAGCATCACCGAAGCACTGATGAAGAGGAAAGACTTCTCCCTCCCTCCTTCCTCTTCTGCCCTCCCTTCTCTAATGCCATGAAGATTAAACGAGCACCTGAGCTCTGAGATGTGTCCTCAGGCCCCGTAGTTCCTCCTTCTCCAGCACGGTCTCCTCGAGCGGCCCAGGCTGGCCACAGACGCTCAGCCTCCTGCCTCAGCCCCTGAACCACTGGGATTCCAGCATCCACCACCGCACGTGGGTGCATCTTCTCTTTTTTCTAAGAAATGGTGTTATACACAACTCTACGAAAGTATCATACGATAGCGAAGAAACAATGTCATACTAATTTCATTTCAAAATATTCAAAAGGATTGCTATGAAGATCCTTATATCCACTTTATTTTACTAGGGACAGAAAAAAATAAAACCATTCCATTCAAGTACCTGTGCCATGGCCTGAATTAGAGATATTTTTCATCTCTTCTAAAATTAAAATTTCAGTCAGTAGTTTAATATGAATTATGTCCAATGGGCCTTGGAACCTAGAAATACTCTTGAGCTCTATTAAGCTCAAATTGCCTTTGAAAATTTCTATTACTAGATCATCCAGAAAAAATTTTTTAAAAGAAGTATTTTTTCTACATCATCTTTCACTAATTGTAGAATGAAAATAATGGGTAAGTATAAATGGAGATAGTAAAAGACAAGCTTAAATATTAAAATAATCTGCAGAATTTTACACCACAAACAAAAGAATAAAAACACATATCAAAAGTAAATTCTATATTCTCATCAATCAAAATGAAGGGATAATTTTATCTGTGAACATCTGAAATAAATATGTCATTTTAAACTCCACTAGAAGCACTTTATAGAATCCATTATTCCCGAGGTTGTTAATTTATGTCCGTGATATTCTTAATGACTCATTTTTGCTAAGTTTTTCTGGGGTTTTTTTTGTCATATACTAATTTGTCTTAGCTCCGTAAGTAGATTTTTGAAGTTCTGCTCCTATATGATTGATGTAACAATAAACATCATGTATTAAAAGTACAAAATTCAAGTTTCGAATAAAACAACTACCATACTCAGGGTAACAAACATTTTTTCCCCTTTTAAATTTTCCTGTGTCCCTTGGTAAGCCTTTCCCACCTCCCTGGACAACCCCATGTAAACCCAGACCTGCTTTTACGGACTGTATATTATATTCCATCCTCTAAAATTTTATACACATGGAATTAGACTTTTGTTTCTCATGCTGCAGACTGGATGTTCGCCCCAAAGTTCATGCATCGAAGTCTCATCCCTGGCGTGATGCTATCTGGGGTTACCCCGTTAACGAGTAATCACCAGGCACGGTGGCTCCGGCAGGGAGGTTCGCCTGCGCACTGTGCCCGCTGCTCGGCCGCGCCTCCCCGACACCGGACTGGCCAGAGGGCTCTGGAAACAGCCTGGCGAGCGGCGCCCGGCAGGGTCACCGGGCACGTGCTGGCGGGAAGGGTCCCAGCGCCACTGAACGCCCCTCGGGCCCGCAGCTTTCCCGCCACCTGGACTGCGCCAGGAGCTGCCGCGCCAGACGGAGTGGGCGCGGCGGGGTCACCAGTGGACCCTGGCAGGAAGGCGCGGGGAGCCACCAAGCAGCAGCCAGGCCCGCAGCTTTTCTGTGAGCAGCGGGACCAGAAGGCGTTGGAATCTCCGTCTCCTCGTGCACCACACTGGACGTGGCTGCTGCGTGGGGAAGGACCTCCAGGAACAGCAGCTGCGTCCCTGTGGACTGGGGGTCGGTGGACCGGAACCCAGAGGGGTGCTCCGGGAGGACCTGGCCTGGCCTACACGTCGGAAACACTCACCGGGAGAGTGAAGAAATCTGTCGGCCACAGCCAGTGAGCTGAGATTACACGAGGGCCATTACGGATCGAAGGAGGACAACCCCGGAACTAGCCATCTCCTAAGGTTCCAAGTACCAGGAAGAAAGAGACTTGCCACGAGAGACTCGCGCAGAAAGCAGGCAAGAAATTTAACCAACATAAGCAACAACAAAGGAATCAAAATGAGAAAAAACTCAAAAACCCAGACACAAAGATGACCACCCTAGGGGAATCCGGGGAAAGGGAAACGGGGCAAACTGAAGCCCAATCGCTAGGACTCTCTGAGACGGTAGCAAAGGCAGGTCTAGAAAGCTGGAGATCAGAAAACAGAGCCAGTGCCCAGAGCGACGGGCACGACTGATAATGCTAAAGAAGAGGCCAAGGGCGTGATAGAATCTGAGGTAACAAAAGCAATGGAATCTGTTAAGCAGCTCTGGGCAGAGTCCAGGGGATTAAAAACAAGAGCAGCTCTGCAGCAATCTATCCAGTCCGTCTGCTCAAAGGTTTGGTTCAAGTATTTCATGGTTGATTTTTCTGTCCATTCAAGCTGTCTACTTGTGACAGTGGGGTTGTTTTATACAGTTGGTTGTACTGGCAGTTGGTGCATACATTTTAGTATATGTGCCGCTGAGGCGA
The DNA here is from genome assembly GCA_004025085.1 of Thryonomys swinderianus. Lineage (NCBI taxonomy): Eukaryota > Metazoa > Chordata > Mammalia > Rodentia > Thryonomyidae > Thryonomys > Thryonomys swinderianus. The sequence continues at coordinate 6,918 of PVIC010050004.1, read as the reverse complement.
GCACAGCTGGTGCATACGCTTTAGCACATGTGCCGCTGAGGCGAGCACAGCTGGTGCATACATATTTTTGACTGCCATCTCTTTCCCTTGGGCTGTTCCCTATATGAGGATGCAGTGTCCTTCTTTGTCTCTCTTAATCAACTTTGGTTTGAAATCTATTTTGCCTACAAATAGGATAGCTACTCCTGCTTTTTTGCATTTTTCTGTCACACAGACAATTGTTTTCCATCTTTTTACTTTCAATCTATGGCTTTATTTCTGAATTATTTATTGTAAACAGCATATTGTGGGGTCTTGTTTATTAATCCATCCTACCAGTCTGTGTCTTTTAATTGGTACATCGAGGCCACTGACACTGATGGTTATTACTGATAGAGCCTGTAATCCAATGGGTTCACTCTGCTGGGTCTCATGAGTTTGTGACCTTCATTGTTTTTTTCCAAGCTATTCTTTAGAATTTTTTTAGAGTACAGGTTTTGTATTTGTGAAGTTTCTCAGGTGTTCTTCGGCACAGAAGTATCTTATTTCCCCATCGATTTTTTAAAGATAGTTTTACAGGACACACCACTCTAGATTGGAGGTTGTTTTCCTACAAGGTTTCAAACACTTCACTCCAGGCTCTCCTTGCACTGAGCGTTGTTTGGGTTGAAAAATCTGCTGTGATCCTGATGAGCTTCCATTTGTATGTGGCTTTTTCTTTTCTGTAACTGTTTTCAGTATTTTGTTTTTATGTTGGATATCTAGAACCTTGATAATTACATGCCTAGGTGTAGATATATTTCTATCACAGCCTTTTGGAGTCCTATATCCCTTATTTATCTGTATGTCTGAAATCATATTGGATTAGAGACCTATTTTTTTTTTTGAGACAGGGTCTCCCTTTGTAGTTCAGGCAGGCCCTGAGCTCACTATGTAGCTCAGCAAGCCTCAAATTCAGCAATCCTCCTGCCTCTGCCTCCCGAGTACTGGGATGACAGGCATGAGCCACCAACCCCAGCATTTGTGGTACATGGTACTGATTGCTGGTGCGTGTGAGCCTCATGCCCAGTATTGTTGTATGTGGTTACCGGGGATCAAACAAGGGCCCTTGCAATTGCTAGGCAAGCACCAGAACCGCTGAGCTAAATCTCCAGCCCTAGAGACCTAAATACTAAAACAGAAACACTAAACCTACTGCAAAACAGGTTAGGAAGAATTCTTGGAGACACTGGCTTAAAAAAGACTTTATGAATAAACCAGAGCAGGACAGGAACTAGAAAAATGAATCAACAACTGGGATCTCATCTTATTAAAAAGCATCTGCATAGCAAGAGAAACCACCAACAGATCAAAAAGAACCACCTACAAGTTGGAAAAATAATTTTACCAGATGTTCCTCAGACAAAGGACTGCTCTCTAGAGCATATAAAGAGCTGAAAAATATCAGCTTTCCCAAATTTAAAGCCCACTCCAAAAAAACAGGCATCTGAAATGAACAGACGCTTTTCAGTTAAAGAAGTAAAGGCAGAAAAGAAACATATGAAAAAACGTTCAACACTGATGTGCATTCAGGAGATGCAGATGAAAACAACACTGAGATTCCATCTCACTCCACAAAGAACGGCTGCTATCCTGAAATCAACCAACAACAAATGCTGGTGGAGCTGTGGGGAGAAAGGAACCCCTCTCCATTGATGAGAATGCAGACTGGTGCAACCACTGTTGAAGTCAGTGTGGAGATTTCTTAAAAATCTAGGACTTGAGGTCCCATTTGAGCCTGGTATTTCCCTGCTAAGTATAGACATGAATTAAAAGCATCATACCACTGTGACACATGTGCAACCATGTTTATAGCAGTTCAGTTTGTGATAGTTAAATCTTGGAAACAGCCCAAATGCCCATCAATGGGAGAATGGTTAAAGATGATTTTTTTTAATAACATTGAGAGTTTGTACCTATGCATGATATATCCTGATTTTCCTTTTTGAACTTTGATAAATTAATATACAATATCAGTAGAAAGAAGTTATAATTATGAAAAATACTAAACATGTAAGTCCAAGTCCAGAAATTTAGCTAGGTGGTTCTGGTGCCTGTCTCACAAGTGTAAAATCCTGAGTTCAATCCCTGGTACCAAATAAATAATTTTTTTTTTTTGAGACAGGGTCTCGCTTTGTAGTTCAAGCTGGCTCTGAGCTCACTATGTAGCCCAGGCAAGCCTAGAACTCAGCAAACCTCCTGCCTCTGCCTCCCGAGTGCTGGGATTACAGGCGTGAGCCACCATGCCCGGCAAAATAAATAAATTTTAAAAATATATGAGCCAAAACATTCTATGTCACAATTGGGTACTTACATATACACATATACATAAATGTGTATATATGACAGTTTCCCAGTATCAGTATTCAAATCAGCATTGCTTTATATTTCTTTCATTTCAGTCATATAGATATACAACAAAAGATTATTAGAGTATTTGAAATATGGGGAAATGTTACTGATAACTCATTTTTTAAAGACAAAGGGTACCTTGAGAAACAACTTTATATGCATGATAAATACAAAAATTACAAGCAATGAAAGTGAAAAGTTAACTTCATTAAAAATTTAGCTGGTGCACAGTTCATCTATTTCACTGTGGCAAACCATCAAAATAATTATGATCCCATGAAAGCAATCTAATCTCAAATGAATGCTAAAAAGTCTGTCTTCCAATTAGCACATTAGTGAGACTTGCCTAATTAAATCAGTTGAATGCTAACAGAAGAAAAGCCCCTTAAGTGTGCACTACAAGATATATATGAAGGAACAGATGTCATCATGTGCTTACATTCCACATTGGCAAGTTGTTGACAAATATTTAGTATGTCATTTTCTATGTAAATAGTAGATCAAATTTAGCAAAGGTCTCAAAATCTAGGAAAAATGCTGAGAAGCTCAAATGCAGATTTTTTAAGTCTACTGTTAACACTACCTTTACCATTAAGGAATAATGTCTTAAAAACTGTATTTCTAGAATTGGATGTGGGGCATTAAAGTGAGTAAATTAATGTTCTAACTATAAATGCCATATTAGAAGGTAATTTCAAAGGCCTCAGAGATATTTATCATTAAATTACAGACTGCTTCCTTTATTTTCTAGTGTTTAGGGAACTGCTTTATTTTTCTCAAAACATCTTTTCCATACTAATCACAAGATACATTTAAAAGTTAAGAATACTTTACTCTGTATAAGTTTTAAAATATTTTAAATGGTTTTTGGGTTTCTTAAGGGAAGATGAAACAAATGAATGCATAAAATCTCACTTTTCCTTTCCATTGCTACTATAATTTATAAAAGCTCCTATTTTATACAGTGAAAATCATAAATCATATATATATATATATATATTTGCAGAGAGACTCCAGGGTTCTATTAGCCTGGAAATAAATAAAGGAGGACAGAACATATTTGGGTTATGGTATAGTAAAATTTTAATATATACATAAAATCTTTCATAAAATAACCTTATATTTATTTTACTTGACAAATAATATACAGCAAAATGTTTTTATCTATGTATAAATTATAGAAAAAGTCATTGAAGCTAATTAAAGTATCAGCTTAACATTACATACACAATACATTGTTTTTAACTGTGGTCACCATGCAGTACAGTACATACTAACACTTCTTCAGCATGAATTAAATTTTGGCCCTTTAACTAGCATCTTCCCTTTCTCTATCCCTAACTTTCTCCCAGCAGCAACCAGTAACTCTTTGTCTCCTCGTTCAAAGAAATCAATGATTAGAAACTCAAATTGTCAGGACCAACCGTATTACACAGTGGAGACTACGACTGGCCAAGCTCTCCTGCCTGCAGGCCAGCTAGGACATATCCACCCCTGAGGACCTGATTCTCAGCTTCACCTCCCACAGCAACAAAGACACCAGTGACCCCACACATGCTGTGATGCTCAGGCAGAACTACACCAAGATCTTCATCTATACAATTCCTCAAGGACTACTGCTGACAACTCTAAAGCCCACCCCCAGTCTTTTGTTTCTCGAGATATACATAATGAAAAGTGTGACAAACTGGGGTCTTTCTTCTTTGCTACCCAAATGTAAAAGAACTTTTTTAAAGATTCTACATATGTGAGAACGTACTGTACTTTCTGTGTTTGGCTTCTTTTGCTTAGCTTTTCCTGGTTATTGTGAACAATGCTACAACAGATACAAGACTGCATGTGTTCTGCAACATAGAGACTTCTACACGCATCCAGAGGAAACAAAGTCGATACGTTGAAGAACACATGCAGTCCTGTATCTGTTGTAGCATTGTTCACAATAACCAGGAAATGTAATTAATCTTAATGCACATCAGCTGATACATAAAGAAAATGCAATGCATTTATATACAGTGGGACACTATAAAGCCTTAAGAAGGAAATATGTCTTTGTGACTGGGGTACATTATGCTAAGCAAAAGAAGCCAAACACAGAAAGTACATTATGTTCTCACATATGTAGAATCTTTAAAAAAGTTCTTTTACATTTGTTTTTTGTTTTGTGGAGGTTTTGTTTCTTTTTGAGACAGGGTCTCACTTTGTAGTCCAGGCTGGCCCTGAGCTCACTGTGTTGCCCAGGCAAGCCTCGAACTCAGCAATCCTCCTGCCTCTGCCTCCCGAGTGCTGGAATGACAGGCATGAGCCATCACACCCGGCAACATTTTGTATCAGTGACACCAGTTCCACTAAAAGTGTATCTTTGTATACATTCTTTAAAAAATAGAAGCAATTAGCAAAGATAGAAGACACCTGACCAAACAGAAAACAGTACAGAATTTAAGAAGTTTGTCTTTTTTAATAATTTGAGATTATTGGTGCATTTTAAGAATTATTATCATATTCACCATTAAGAATTTGTAACTGGGGCCGGAGGGTTAGCTCAGTGGTTCCGGCGCCTGCCTCACAAGCGCAAGGTCCTGAGTTCGATCCCCGTTAACCATATATAATGCTGGGCGTGGAGACTCACGCCCACCAACAATCAACACCACATAACACAAGGCCGGACATGGTGGCTCATGCCTGTCATCCCAGCACTCAGGAGGCAGAGGCAGGAGGATTGCTGAGTTCGCGGCGGCTTGCCTGGGCACCATAGTGAGCTCAGGGCCAGCCTGAACTACAAAGCGAGACCCTGTCTCAAAAGAAAAAAAAGAATTTGTAACTGTACATGATATATCGATTATTTTTTCCCATCCCCTGCCTTCCTTTCAATCCACACCTGCCCACATGTGCGCACACACACACACCACACACATTTTATTTCCATTTTTTCCTTTTTACCATCCAACGTTTCCCATCTGTGCTTTCCTGTACCCCCACCAGTCCCCTCCCCTTCAGATATCTGCTTCCTACTTCACAGTACCTATCACACTTTCTGGACCTCAGAGAAACAAAATAGTATTTACACATATGTGTCCTATTTATTTCACTTATGATTATGGCCTTAACGTGCATCCATTTATCTATAAATGACTCTCATTTATCATACTTCACAGTTGAGTACTATTCTAATTTTTAGAAACCCCACCATCAACAAAAATAGTAAAATATTTCACTTGGAAGTGGCATAATATAGAAAATAAATCCTTGAGAATTAAATCAAGGCTGGAGATTTAGCTCAAGTGGAGCCACACCTACCTTGGAAGCACAAGGGCCCAAGTTTGATCCCCGATACCACAAAGAAAGAAAGAGAAAGAGAGAGAGAAAATTAAATCACGATGTCTTATTTCTATTTGACAGACTACACTGGAAAAACTAATGAAGTCCAAAAATCAGATACTCTTAGAACAAAAAGCACCACCACAGTTAAGACAAGCCTCTTAGACAGGAGATTTAGCTAGTGGTCCCGGCGTCTGCCTCACAGGTACCAGGTCCCAAGTTCAATCCCAGGGCCACACACCACAGTGCCACGCGTGGTGGCTCACGCCTGTCATCCAGCACTCAGCAAGCAGAGACAGGAGGACTGCTCTGAGCTCAAGGCCAGCCTGAACTACAAAATTAGACCCTGTCTCACAAACAAACTGAAAAAAAAGACATGTCTCTTAAAGTACCAAGCATACATGGGGTAAGTATGCAAGAAGTGACACAGAGTATTTAAGAAATGCAAATTTCCCACTGTGGCTAACACACTTTTTCCTAAACACGTTTGCTATTTGCATGCTAAGAAGACAGTTCAAAGAGAAAGGTAATATGCTCCAGCTGAGGAACATGGAAAGTACACAATAAATAAATACCCACTTGTGGTATAGGTCCATCAAGACTTACAATACTAGTTCAGAGTATCTTGGGCATTTCTGCTAATAAAATTTTAATACTTGAGAGCATTATTCTCAATATGGAAGTGGTCTTTTTACAACTTTTGAGGAAAGAAAGAGAACCAAAAAGCAAGGTCATGAAGAACTCTGGGAAACAAAGGAAGGAAGGAAGAACAAATATCTGAGGTGCTCTCTGGATCTTCTAAAACCAACGGAGGTGCAAAGTAGATGAGATGAAGTCTGAAAAGCAGCTTCACTTGCTTTTGTTTGTTTGTTTGTTTGAGACAGGGTCTCACTTTGTAGTTCAGGCTGCTCGCTAGGTAGCCCAGGCAAGTCTGGAACTCAGCAGTCCTCCTGCCTCTGCCTCCCGAGTGCTGGGATGACAGACGTGAGCCACCATGCCTGGTTTAAAATTCTTAAAAATTAAAGGACAAAAAGACCAACAGAAGTCATCTAAAGAAATCACTTATTTTTATAAGAAATCGCTTTGAGGGCCAGAGGGTTAGCTCAGTGGTTCTGGCACCTGCCTCACAAGCGCAAGGACCTGAGTTCGATCCCCAGTAACCACATACAATGCTGGGCGTGGAGACTCACGCCCACCAACAATCAACACCGCATACCACAATGCCGGACGTGG